>JABUQX010090938.1:10000-15000 GCA_015478945.1 Trachelipus rathkii
ATATATATATATATATATATATATATATATATGCAGTAGTTTTAAAGTCATTAATCACTTAATCCTGATTGTTATCAAAATTCTTTCTACGCCCACGTCCTGCATTTTCCACCCATCCGCCCACACTTAAAAGCCCTTAAGAATGAGACATATTTACTAGTTCTGTCTGTCTATCTCTGTCCATCTGTCTGTTAGTCTGTGTCTGGTCAGTCTCTCCCCCCTTCATCTAAATAGAATTTAGACCAATGTATCTTGATGAAATTAATATATATATATATATATATATATTATATATATATATATATATATATATATATATATATATATATATATATATATATATATATATATATATATATATATATATGATATATATATATATATATCTATTTTATCTATATAAAAAGGACAAAGCCCCGCTGGAAACCCCCAAGAGTGGTGGAATGTTAAAGACATGTCGAAATCTAAGTTCAACATGCCTTAATAGATAACGCTTGAAAGTGTGCAACTGTGGAAAAAAACCGAAGAACGTATGTTGCCAACCTTACCTGTAAGGCATATGAAAGAATGTGCATAGCAAACAGTGGAAGGATGAGAGTGTATTGGTGGGAGAAATATAGGACTTCTCCTATAGAATGGGGAGGTTAGAAGAGCAGTGTTTATTGTTACTTGTAATAACGACAGTGTGAGGTGATCGATGCAATAGATCGATGTCAAGAAAGAGAGTAAGCGGGAGAGAAAGAGATGATAGAACAGAGAGAAAGAGATTAGAGAACAGAAAGAAAGATGATAGAACAGAGAGAAAGAGATGATAGAACAGAGAGAATGAAATGATAGAACAGAAAGAAAGAGATGATAGAACAGAGAGAAAGAGATGATAGAACAGAGAGAATGAAATGATAGAACAGAAAGAAAGAGATGATATAACAGAAAGAGATGATATAATAGGAAGTAAAAGATGTTAGAACAGGAAGAAAGATATGATAGAACAGAGAGTAAGAGATGGTAGAACAGAGAGAATGAGATGATAGAACAGAAAGAACGAGATGATAGAACAGAGAGAAAGAGATGACAGAACAGAGAGAAAGGGATGATAGAACAAAGAGAAAGAGATGATAGAATAGGAAGAAAGAGATGATTGAGCAGGAAGAAAAAGATGATAGAACAGAGAGAAAGATGATAGAACAGAGAGAACGAGATGATAGAACAGAGAGAAGGAGATGATAGAACAGAGAGAAAGAGATGATAGAACAGAAAGAAAGAGATGATAGAACATAGAGAAAGAGCTGATAGAACAGAGATAAAGAGATGATAGAACAGGAAGAAAGAGATGATACAACAGAGAGAAAGAGATGATAGAACAGAGAGAAAGAGATGATAGAACAGGAAGAAAGATGATAAAACAGAGATAAAGAAATTATAGAACAGAGAGAAAGATGATATAACAAAGAGAAGGAGATGATAGAACAGGAAGAAAGAGTTGATAGAACAGGAAGAAAGAGATGATAGAACAAAGAGGAAGAGATGATAGAACAGAGAGAGATGATAGAACGAAGAGAAAATAGAACAGAGAGAAAGAGATGATAGAACAGGAAGAAAGAGATGATAGAACAGAGAGAAAGAGATGATAGAACAAAAAGAGATGATAGAACAGAGAGAAAGAAATAATAGAGCAGATAGAAAGAGATGATAGAATAGAAAGAAAGAGATGATAGAACAGAGAGAAAGAGATGATGTAACTGGAAGAAAGATGATAGAACAGAGATAAAGAGATGATTGAACAGAGAGAAAGATGATTGAACAAAGAGAAAGAGATGATAGAACAGGAAGAAAGAGATGATAGAACAGGAAGAAACTGATGATAGGGCAGAGAGAAAGATGATAGAATAGAAAATAGAACAGGAAGAAAGAGATGATAGAACAGAGATAAAGAGATGATAGAACAGAGAGAAAGATGATTGAACAAAGAGAAGGAGATAATAGAGCAGAGAGAAAGAGATGATAGAACAGAGAGAGATAATAGAACAGGAAGAAAGAGATGATAGAACAAGAAGAAAGAGATGATAGAACAGAGAGAAAGAGATGATGGAACTGGAAGAAAGATGATAGAACAGAGATAAAGAGATGATTGAACAGAGAGAAGGATGATTGAACAAAGAGAAAGAGATGATAGAACAGGAAGAAAGAGATGATAGAACAGGAAGAAACTAATGATAGGGCAGAGAGAAAGATGATAGAATAGAAAATAGAACAGGAAGAAAGAGATGATAGAACAGAGATAAAGAGATGATAGAACAGAGAGAAAGATGATTGAACAAAGAGAAGGAGATGATATAGCAGAGAGAAAGAGATGATAGAACAGAGAGAAAATAGAACAGGAAGAAAGAGATGATAGAACAAGAAGAAAGAGATGATAGAACAGAGAGAAAGAGATGATAACAAAAAGGACTAGACTCCTTCCTTTCATGAAGAACTGTTGGTATACTTTTCAGTTTTATGGACAATTCCAAAAATAGCGAAATTTTAAAGATTTTTCAAAAGATTTATGTTGTAAATATATTTTGCACTAAAAAATATTTCAAAAAAAGTGTAAAAATGTAAAAAGAAACCGATAAAGAAGTTTAAAAATTAATGAAAACAACATAGAACATCTGAACGAGCTAATGAATATTTTAACACTAATGCTATAAGAAAGGCTCTTGAATTGTTGCTAAACGAAAGTGAACATTCGCACCTTGGTTGTCAGGTGTACGATTGTATAATGGAAAATGAAAAATGAAATAAATTATTCACTTTTTCTCAATTTTATATTACAAATATGTAATAAATGCATGGCACGCGACCATTTGATGAGGGGGCTTTGACCCCGTACCACGACCCGTGAGTAAAAGGTATTTATTTACATTTAGTATTTTATATATATATATATATATATATATATATATATATATATATATATATATATATATATATATATATATATATATATATATATATATATATATATATATAGTTATATAGCATATATATATATATATATATATATATATATATATATATATATATATATATATTATTTATATTTTTATATATATATATATATATTTATTATATATTATAAAAATATATATATATATATATATATATATATTATATATATATATATATATATATATATATATATATATATATATATATATATATATATATATATATATATATTATTTGTCATTTACATATATTTCGATAAGTTGGTTAAAGATTAAAAATGTTGAGTAAGTCACTGTACTTATTCTACAAACAAAAACAAAAAAATAAACACCCACACTAGTATTATTACATTGTTAACAATGTCAATTATCAAATTTTCATTAACATTAAAATTATTTATATATCTTAAAAAAAAAAAATTAATTTTAAGAAGTTTCCTTTGTTTGAACTTTCCACCTCAAAAATTAATTCTGAAATGTCGAAATATATTCCATGATTGTGATTCAAGCGATGGCGGTGCAAAGGTGCAAAGAAAAATTGTCATTACCGTTGTTCAATGCATATTTATGTTGTGCAATTCTCATGGAGAAATCCGAGGTCTCACCAATGCAAACCGAATCACAGTTTTTGCACTGCATCTTTTAAATTTTAAATGCCCGCTTGTGTATCGTCACATTTCTTATCTCTATAAATAATGCAACTCTCTAAATAGATGAAGATACATGTTGGACCATAGTAATGGCAGAGAACAAAAATTGATCCACTCTTTCAAAACGGTATGATAACGATAAAATATTTTTTTATACTCCTTGTGGTTCCTATTTCAAGAGTAAAAACTTTAATTTGAAGATGAAATGTAAATAGGATAAGCCGACAATAATTCCTGAAGTCAATGTTAATACAGTGAATGGTAAGAGTAGAGAGCTGCACTATCTCTTCAAGGTCTTATAAATAGAAGATTGAGATGAGTAAGATCACTAGTTACATTATTATAAGAAGCAAAAGGTAGTGGCTGAGATGAATGGTGAAATGGTGAAGAAGGATGATCTTGAATAGAGATTGTCCTCAATTTTGGAGTTTCAAAAATCGATGAATAAAGGATAGTATATAGAGTTAGGGCTTAAATATAAATATAGTCGTAGATTGACAACGTAAGCCATAGCCTAAGCCATATGGTAGAAAATACTAGAAAAACCCAAAACGGAAAAACGAAAACTAACGGCGTCATTGCTCACATAAACACAACTACATTAGACTGAGAAAATTAAGTTTAGAGGTGTAAGAGGTGGAAAAGTAAGGTTGACAATGTATCGCTCAGATTTTCATTTACTTTACGAAAGAGAGGTGGTATTCACTAAAATGAAATTTAGTATAAAGAACATGAAAGTTGAACAAGTTAACTAGTGAAAAAAAAGTTCACCCCCAGAACAATTCAACAGTTCCTAAGCAGCATTAACCCCACCATCAGAGGCCGCTTATTCTTAAGTGATGATGGAGGAGAGGTGGGTGAGTGTCAATTTCTGGATGCCACCCATTACTCACATCCAAGTTAGCATGACTAGTTAAAAATTATTTGTAATTTAAAAAAGAATGAGTGTGCAGCGGGTATTGTGGGATTCGTTTTGTCTGTGAAGGACTTGACTCCAATAACCATAGTTAAAAATCTCTCTCTCTCTCTCTCTCTCTCTCTCTTCTTTATTTTTCTTCTTTCTTCTTCTTCTTCTTCTTCTTTCTTTTTATTTATCAATCTCTCTCTCTCTCTCCTCGGTAAATGAGGAAAGGGAGGAAAGAACAATTGGGCACTGGATTGCGGTATAATAGCTTGCATTGCATGGAATGTTTATTCGTCACACACAGGCACACACACACACACGCCCACACACACACACAATATATATATATATATATATATATATATATATAGTTATATATATATATATATATATATATATATATATATATATATATATATATATATATATATATATATTATATATATAGAGGGAGTC
>JABUQX010090938.1:20000-22500 GCA_015478945.1 Trachelipus rathkii
GCATAGTTCTTTTCTTCATCGGTAAGATAAAGATCTAATTTTTCTCAAATATGACCAATCTATTTCTATTTCTATTTCTTTCTATTTCTTTCCACGTTAAATGAAAACCTTTCTTTCTTGTAAAGTTTAATGAAAAGTTGGACCAACTTTGGACCTCTCTTGAATTTAAGACAAGAAAGGAAACCAACAGAGCAACAAACCTATTTAATAAAAAATAACTCAATAGGAGTACAAACTAATTGCACGACCGTTGGATTATGTTTGCAGTAGATGAAGTTTAGCTGACTCTTTTACTGTCAATAATTGTGTTATATTACATTTCTAACCTGATGACTTCCATTATCTTTTGCTTAATCTACATCTCTATTCCTCATTCCCCTACTTCGCTTCATTCGTAACTGGTGTGATTCGATTCACCCCATTCCTCCACTTACTTCAAATCTCTTTGCATACAGCTTCGTAATTCTATTTTTGCTGACTCAATAACAGCCTATAGGTTAGGTTGCTTTAATGTATGTATGTATGTATGTATGTATGTATGTATGTATGTATGTATGTATGTATGTATGTATGTATGCATGCATGCATGCATGCATGCATGCATGTATGTATGTATGTATGTATGTATATATATATATATATATATATATATATATATATATAATATATATATATATATATATATATATATATATATATATATATATATATATATATATATATATGAGAGAGAGAGAGAAGAGAAAGAGAGAGAGAAAGAGAGAGAGAGAGAGAGAGAGAGAGAGAGAGAGGATTAAAGGTGGAAGGGGTGGAAGGGACTGGAGGGAGAGAGATGGAGGGGGGTGGATGGAAGGGAAGTCTTAATGGAATGGTGGAAGATGGAATGGATGGTGGAGGAAATATGGGATTTTAAAATGTAAAATTTTTAACATTTAAATTTATTTTCATTTGTAATCTGGGTTGGAGGAGCAACAAACTTTTGGAAATCTTCTTTTGGCTATTTTTGATAATTAAATACAAATATAAAATTATAAAGAAGAAATTTAAAATAATGAAATTGCAGAACGAGCTGCGTTTCCCAAGTCTATCGTCGAGTCATAAGAAGTAAACTTCCAAATTTCTTCCACTGGTAGCAAGGGTTGGAAACCCCTTCTACGTATTTATCTTTCCGCGAATGGTGGGGATATATCGTTTAACATACTAATAGTAATAGTGGATTTTGGTGGATAATGATAAATAATACACGTTAATGATAATTTTAATATGGTGAATAGTGGAAAATACACATTTAGTGAACATATACACAAAACATATAACAGTAATAACAGTGATTGTGAGGATAATGATAATAATAATAATATGTAATAATAGTTAATGTAACTCTTTAATATAGTAAATAGTGGTAAATAATATTAATATATTGTGAAATATTGTGTAGGCATAAAAATATTAATATTAAAACATAGTGCAGTGATAGTGATAGTAGTGATAATGATAATGATAGTGATAGTATTAATAATAGTAGTGATATTTATATTTGTATATATATATATATATATATATATATATATATATATATATATATATATATATATATATATATATATATATATATATATATATATATATATATATATATATATATATATATGTATATATATATATATGTATATATATATATAGTGGTAGTGGTGGTGGTATATATGGTATGTATATGTATATGGAAGGCGGCATTATTACGCCGCATATTATTACGGCTGCGCATGCATACGCATATTACACAGCATATTTACGCATTGCAAGATACGTACATTATTGACATTATTATTATTATTACGCCACGCATTGCAAGACATACGCATATTATTACGCATATTATTACTGCAGCATGCATTACTTATCATTACTATTATTAATATTACGCGTACGTATCGCATGCACATACGTGATACGCATTTACATTATTATTACCGCATTATTATTATTACGCGTACGCATTACGTATTTAATATTACGCATACGTACGCATGCATACGCGCATTATTATTATTATTACGTACATACGTTACATACGTATTTCATGTATTGCATACGTATTATTATTATTATTACACATACACATACGATGCGTATTGCATTGCATTGCATATTACGCGTATTATTACAGGCATACGCGTATTACGTACGTACGTACGTACGTACGTACGCGGCATGCGTACGCATATTGCATTTTCGCATAACACACACATGCATGCATACACATATTACTGCACATGCACGCGTGAGCGCGCGCGCGGACACACACACATTATTATTACTATAATACATACATACACACATATACATATGAGCATATATATATATATAGGCAGGAGTATAAAAAGCAGGGGAGAATATATGTGATGAAACATGACAGATGAGGAGGGGGATAGGAGGAGAGAGAGGAGGAGAGAAGATGGGAGAGAGGAGGAGGAGGAGAGATGGAAGGAGGTGCCTGAGG
>JABUQX010090938.1:25000-27500 GCA_015478945.1 Trachelipus rathkii
CTGAGCTTAATATAATCCCAAAACCAATTTTAATTCTATTAGAATATATAGTATTAGCAAAAGGATAACACCTAACATAATATTCATTTAATAATAATACTATGAAAAATAATAGGGACAAAGTTTAATAATAACACACACAATACACACACACACAATAATAACAATAATACAATAATAATAACAATAATAATACAATAATAATACAATAAAATTATACAATAATAGCGAGAATAATAGTAAACAAGACAAAGTCCAATAACAAATACACACACAAAATTAAGACACACACACACCTACTACTACTACTACTCACTACTACTACCACTACTACTACTACCACCACTAATAATAATAATAATAATAATAATAATAATAATAATAATAATAATAATAATAATAACATTGATAATGAAAAAGATAATAAAAAAAAAAATAATAATAATAATAATAATAATAATAATAATAATAATAATAATAATAATAATAATAATAAAAAAAAAAAAAATAAAAAAAAAAAAAAAAATAAAAATAAAAATAAAAATAAAAATAAAAATAAAAAATAAAATAAAAATAAAAATAAAAATAAAAAAATAAAAATAAAAATAAAAAAATAAAAAAAAAAAAAAAAAAAAAAAGGAAAATAAGAAAAAAGAAAAGAAAAAAAAAAAAAGAAAAAGATAATAAAAAATAAAAATAAAATAAAACAAAATTAAAATTAAATGTAAAAAAATGGAATATAATGGAATGGAATTGAAATTAATGGATTTGAATGGAATGGAATGGAATGGAATGGAATGGAATGGAATGGAATGGAATGGAATGGAATGGAATGGAATGGAATGGAATGGAATGGAATGGAATGGAATGAATGGAATGGAATGGAATGGAATGGAATGGAATGGAATGGAATGGAATGGAATGGAATGGAATGGAATGGAATGGAATGGAATGGAATGGAATGGAATTGAAAAAAAAATTAAAATGAATGAAAATAAAATGGAATGAATGGAATGGAATGGAATGGAATGGAATGGAATGGAATGGAATGGAATGGAATGGAATGGAATGGAATGGAATGGAATGGAATGGAATGGAATGAAATGGAAATGGAATGGAAATGAAAATGAAAATGGAATGGAATGGAATGGAATGAAACAAAACGAAAACGAAAATTAAAAATAAAAAATGAAAATTAAAAATTTAAAATTAAAATTAAAATTAAAATAAAAATAAAAATAAAAATGAAAAAAATTACTTCTAAAATATCTAGATCTCCAAAACAACATCCAATACCAAACTCCTTTCAAAATCCTTGTTCACTCGTCCCTTTTAACTAAAATCAAAACTTAAAACTGGGTAAACTGAAAATTTGTATCATAACCAAAAAAATTTAAAATCAAGATCAAAATCAAAACTAAAAAATGTTATCACAAAATCAAAACCAAAATCAAAATCAAAATCAGAATCAAAAATTAAAAATCAAAAACTAAAAACTGAAAATCAACCGGCAACCAAAAATTTAAAATAATCTAATTTTAAAACTGAAAAAAATCAAACTGGTAACCAAAACTGCAACCTGGTAACTGGGTAACCGAACCAAACTGAAAACTGAACCAACTGCAACCGAAAACTGGGTAACCAAAATCCTTTCGAAAACTAAAACTGAAACTAAAACTAAAATCAAATCAAAACTGGTAACTGAACTAAAATCAACTCAATAAAACTGAAAATCGGTAACTAAAATCAAAACTAAAATCAACTAAAACTGCACCAACTAAAACTTAAAACTGAAAATCAAATCAAAACTAAAACTGAAAACTGCACCAGTAACTGAAATCAGTAACCAAAACTGGTAACTGAAACTGAAAACTGGTAACCAAACTAAACTGCACCAAAACTGAAAACTAAAACTAAAAACAATCAGTAACTGAAAATCAAAAATTAAAAAAATTAAAACATAACAAAAAAAAAAAAAAATAAAAAAAAAAAAAAAAAAAAAAAAAAAAAAAAAAAAAAAAAAAAAAAAAAAAAAAAAAAAAAAAAAAAAAAAAAAAAAAAAAAAAAAAAAAAAAAAAAAAAAAAAATAATAATAATAATACTACTAATAATAATAATAATAATAATAATAATAATAATAATAATAATAATAATAATAATAATAATAATAATAATAATAATAATAATAATAATAACATAATGGCTAGATTTTACAAAAAGTAAAATCGCTGTTTATTTATTGATATTTATTTAGATAATAAGTTTTTATTTTTTTTTTAACAAAAGATTTAATAAAAGTTTTCGGTTTTCATATCTTGTGGCATTGAGTTATATAGTTTAACTGTTTTGTAGCTGATGCATTGAGTGTTTTTTTTCTTTTTAAGTCTACAGAAGGTAGCGTTTGTCTAAATATTATTTCGTAAATTATTTCGATTTGCCTCGCTCCTTGCTTGGTTTGAACGAAAATTTGCTAGCTATAAGTCGCAGTCATTGTTATGGA
>JABUQX010090938.1:37500-43320 GCA_015478945.1 Trachelipus rathkii
AACTTTATTCAACGTTTCGATGACTCAAACTGTCATCATCCTCAGGAAAAGACACTACAAAATAATAAATAGCAATAACAATAACACCAATAATAACTAAATAATAATAATAATAATAATAATAATAATAATAATAATAATAATAATAATAATAATAATAATAATAATAATAATAATAATAATAATAAAATAAAAAAAAAAATAATAAAATAAAAAAAAAAAAAAAAAAAAAAATAAAAATAATAATAATAATAAAAATAATAAAATAAAATAAAAAAAAAATAAATATAAAAATAAAAAAATAAAAAATAAAAATAATAAATAATAATAAATAATAATAATATATAATAATAAATAATTAATAAGTAATAATAATAATAATAATAATACAATAATAATAATATAATAATCTTGGATAAGAATAAATAATTAAAAAAATAAATAAACCTTAAGACCTAATGGAAGTAATAAACAAAACTATTTTATAAATTAATTAAGTGAAATCTAAAGGGAATTAAACTAAACAAATTTTTTCTTCCTAAAAGTTAAATAGTAATTATTAAATATTTTCGGTATTACAACAATTAAAAGAAATAAATTAATGTATCACGGATAACTAAAATAACTTCAAACAATTCGTTGAAAGCACGACATGGAAATACAATACAATAAATCATAAAAATTATAGTATGACATTATATATTAAATAACTAAATAGATGATAAATATAAATTATTCAATGATATGAAATTACATAATGTCAATAAAGTTACTCAAACTAAATCAAATATCATTCTTAAGTTAAAATTAAAATTTACGTAATTTTCACAACAGCAACAGGTAATTCAAGATAATGCTGCGAAATTAATATCAATTTATAAACTTACTAGGTAACGATTGGTAATATTCTTGAATTTAACAGAAGGCTTCATAAAAGTTGTAAGTTATAGGGACCGCTGTCGTTATTGAGACTGGGTTTTAAGTGATGAATAAATAATGATTCAGAAATATGTAACTTGGTTGGTTCGGGGATTTGTGCCAGTATAGAGAAGTTAGAAGAAGAAAGAGGATGATTATTAGTAAAACAGTGATCTCTAATAGCAGAGTTTGAAGGAGTAGTGAAAAAATTGTTGGTACGAGACGAAATTCCGCGGTGCTCATTAATTCGTACTGAAAATTGACGTAAGGAACTGCCAATATAGAAGTCTGTGCAGACATCACAATTAAATTTATAAACGATGATGTTAAGTCTGCTATTGTTTATAAATTTAATTGTGATGTCTGCACAGACTTCTATATTGGCAGTTCCTTACGTCAATTTTCAGTACGAATTAATGAGCACCGCGGAATTTCGTCTCGTACCAACAATTTTTTCACTACTCCTTCAAACTCTGCTATTAGAGATCACTGTTTTACTAATAATCATCCTCTTTCTTCTTCTAACTTCTCTATACTGGCACAAATCCCCGAACCAACCAAGTTACATATTTCTGAATCATTATTTATTCATCACTTAAAACCCAGTCTCAATAACGACAGCGGTCCCTATAACTTACAACTTTTATGAAGCCTTCTGTTAAATTCAAGAATATTACCAATCGTTACCTAGTAAGTTTATAAATTGATATTAATTTCGCAGCATTATCTTGAATTACCTGTTGCTGTTGTGAAAATTACGTAAATTTTAATTTTAACTTAAGAATGATATTTGATTTAGTTTGAGTAACTTTATTGACATTATGTAATTTCATATCATTGAATAATTTATATTTATCATCTATTTAGTTATTTAATATATGATGTCATACTATAATTTTTATGATTTATTGTATTGTATTTCCATGTCGTGCTTTCAACGAATTGTTTGAAGTTATTTTAGTTATCCGTGATGCATTAATTTATTTCTTTTAATTGTTGTAATACCGAAAATATTTAATAATTACTATTTAACTTTTAGGAAGAAAAAATTTGTTTAGTTTAATTCCCTTTAGATTTCACTTAATTAATTTATAAAATAGTTTTGTTTATTACTTCCATTAGGTCTTAAGGTTTATTTATTTATTTACTTATTTATTCTTATCCAAGATTATTATTTATTATTTATTATTATTATTATTATTATTATTATTATTATTATTATTATTATTATTATTATTATTATTTTATTATTATTATTATTATTATTATTATTATTATTATTATTATTATTATTATTATTATTATTATTATTATTATTATTTTTATTATTATTATTATTATTATTTTTATTTTATTATTATTATTATTATTATTATTATTATTATTATTATTATTATTATTATTATTATTATTATTATTATTATTATTATTATTATTATTATTATTTGTTATTATTGGTATTATTGTTATTGCTATTTATTATTTTGTAGTGTCTTTTCCTGAGGATGATGACAGTTTGAGTCATCGAAACGTTGAATAAAGTTCTTGATGATGTTCAGATTGTTAGTGCTTCTTTTCATTATAAAATTACGCTTCCCAAAGAATAGTAGCCGGAATGATGTATTAAGAAGAAGATATGGCCAAGCATCGATTCAATCTATACGCAAATTCGAGAGCTTACACAACAAACTAGAGAAGCTCAGGCTCGATTTGTCCTTCCTTAGAACTTGCAAAGCCTACCAGGTTATTCCTAAGTTTTTAAGGTTCAAATTATTTACAAAAAAACTATATTGCAGTAATCTTTACAGAGGTTTCCAATTCAAACTTCTTAATTATGAAATTTCTACTAAAGACAAAAGTTTAAACTTGACCCTTAAACAATACCAAACTAACCGCCTGGATTTAAAGAGTAAACTATCTTATATTGATTTTCTGTATATTAACAATAAGATTTTAGTAAACTCAGCCAAGATTATTCAAAAAACTCAGGTCAAGCATAAAAATAAGCTTAAAGCACTTAATTTGAATTTAAATTCATCTCCGATCGATCTTAACAAATTCATTTATAACTTTTCATCCAAGGTTCTTTCAAATAACGAAAAAAGAATTTTAAGTTTAGGCCTTAATTTTTGCCTTCCAAGATTTCGTATAAATTACCTGAATTACTTACAATCATTTGAAAAACTAGTTTACATAATTAAATCTTACGATATTTATAATTCAAATTTTAAAGAAGTTACCCAAAAGATTAAACAAATAGCTCTTAAACATTATTACAGATTTAAACCCTCCAAAGTTTTTTCTTATCTAATTTCTAAATCAGACTTTTCAATTTTAAAATCCCTCCAAAATGATCATTCCTTGGTTTTCTGTAAACCTGACAAGGGTATAGGCACTGTTATCCTGGATAAATCAGATTATGTGGACAAAGTTGATAATATTTTATCAGATACAACTAAATTTAAATTGATATCTAACCCTAATCCTTTAAAATTGTCTTTGTCTTTGGAGGACAAACTAAATAGAAATCTTCGTAAATTGCTGAAATTGAACAAAATTGATAAATCAGTTTATGACGAACTCTACTCAAGAGGCTCTTCCCCCGGAATTTTATATGGCCTACCTAAAGTCCATAAACCTAACACTCCAATCCGCCCCATCCTTGCAGCTTACAACACACACAATTATAAACTAGCAAAGTTTTTAGTACCCCTCCTATCCCCCTTAGCCTCTAATTCTTACTCCATACGTAACTCTTATACTTTTAAAAACTGGTTATTCTCTATCAATAATTTGCATACTTTTTATATGACAAGCTTTGACATAGAATCCCTTTACACCAACATTCCTACTTACGATGTCATCGACATTATTATTAACAATATTTTCGAGTCCAATGACATTTTTAACAATTTCACAAAATTAGAGTTCAAAAATCTTCTTCTTCTAGCCACCACTGACACTTTTTTCTTTTTCAACAATAATTTATATTCTCAATCAAATTCATTAGCTATGGGTTCACCTCTCAGTGCTACTTTAGCAAATATTTATTTAAATCATTTCGAAACAATATGGCTTAACCAATGTCCCGACCACTTCAAACCTACTCATTATAAAAGGTATATGGATGATACTTTCTTACTATTTAATAACAAATCCAATGTTTCATTATTTTTTGACTACATCAACTCCCAACTTACTAACATCAATTTCACAAGAGAAGATGAACAAAACAATACTCTACCTTTTCTCGATTTACTTATAAAAAAAACCGCCACGGACTTTACAACTGAAATTTACAGAAAAAAGACTTTTACTGGACTGGGAATGAACTTTTTCAGCCACACCCCTTTACTCTTTAAATGTAATAGTATTAGATCCCTTCTACACAGAGCTTACCATTTATCCTCATCTTATTCTCTAATGCATATTGAATACGAATTTCTCCTCAAATACTTTACTACCAATTATTTTCCTTCTTCACTGATACACAAATACATAAATATTTTTATGACATCCAATTTCGAAAACAAACCTATTTATGACACTGTAAAAAAGAAAGATATTTTTATAAAACTTCCTTATTATGACCCTATTTATTTAAAACTTAAAAAAGATTTGACACGAATATTTCATGATCATGTCCCACAACTTAACATTAACCTTATTTTTACATCTTCTTTTAGTATATCTTCTCTCTTGAATCACAAAGATAGGATTCCCGATGCTCTTAAGTCTGCTATTGTTTATAAATTTAATTGTGATGTCTGCACAGACTTCTATATTGGCAGTTCCTTACGTCAATTTTCAGTACGAATTAATGAGCACCGCGGAATTTCGTCTCGTACCAACAATTTTTTCACTACTCCTTCAAACTCTGCTATTAGAGATCACTGTTTTACTAATAATCATCCTCTTTCTTCTTCTAACTTCTCTATACTGGCACAAATCCCCGAACCAACCAAGTTACATATTTCTGAATCATTATTTATTCATCACTTAAAACCCAGTCTCAATAACGACAGCGGTCCCTATAACTTACAACTTTTATGAAGCCTTCTGTTAAATTCAAGAATATTACCAATCGTTACCTAGTAAGTTTATAAATTGATATTAATTTCGCAGCATTATCTTGAATTACCTGTTGCTGTTGTGAAAATTACGTAAATTTTAATTTTAACTTAAGAATGATATTTGATTTAGTTTGAGTAACTTTATTGACATTATGTAATTTCATATCATTGAATAATTTATATTTATCATCTATTTAGTTATTTAATATATGATGTCATACTATAATTTTTATGATTTATTGTATTGTATTTCCATGTCGTGCTTTCAACGAATTGTTTGAAGTTATTTTAGTTATCCGTGATGCATTAATTTATTTCTTTTAATTGTTGTAATACCGAAAATATTTAATAATTACTATTTAACTTTTAGGAAGAAAAAATTTGTTTAGTTTAATTACTAGTAGCAAGTGGACACCTAGATAAATTTAGTTAGTTTTATATTAATTAGGTTCTTAAAGGTTTATTTATTTATTTTACTTATCCCATCAACATCTATTGTTATTGTTATTGTATTGTTATTGTTATTATTATTAATTATTATTATTATTATTATTATTATTATTATTATTATTATTATTATTATTATTATTACTATTTTTATTTTTTTTTTATTTTTATTTTATTATTATTATTATTATTATTATTATTATTATTATTATTATTTTTTATTATTAATTATTATTTTATTATTATTATTATTAATTATTAATATTATTGTATTATTGATTATTATATTTTTTATTATTATTTATTTGTTATTATTGGTATTATTGTTATTGCTATTTTTATTTTGGTAGTGTCTTTTTCCTGAGGATGATGGACAGTTTGA
>JABUQX010090939.1:5000-10000 GCA_015478945.1 Trachelipus rathkii
TTTCTTCATCGGACTATTCGAATTCATTAAAAATTAATACCGACAGTATCAATAAAATATCCTGACCAATAGACAAAGTCAAGGCTTGAATTTCTATGACTGATGTAACGCATTTACAGCATCAGTTCTCCATCCATTTATTTTCAGAAAGACTTTGGGCATTTTTTAGAACCCAACATTCTACTAATTTATTCCATCGATGGGAACCCAGTGAAATTGTACAATTTCTGAACCATTTGAAAAAAATACTTGTTTCCTTTATACACACTGTAGCATCATGAAAACTACCAAGATAGAAGAGAGAGAATGTCCCGCGAAGGTACAAAGGTGGGGCAAATTTACATTTTTTCCTTTTTATTCTCGCTTTGCAAACCAGAGTATTTTTCTCTGACATTTGATGCATTGTCGTACCTTTGTCCTCACAATTCATAATAGAAATATTTAATTTTCTAAAAATGTCAAAACTGCTTCCGATAAATGGTCTTCAGATTAGGTCTGCATTGTATATGAATAAAAACCTTTCAACGGAACATGCATGCACGAATAATCATTCGGTCGGATGCGTGTGACAGGTGTAATATTAACGCTAATCGAAAATATTTTGTATTATTTTAACTTTAATTTTACTAGACCTGCTCATTACGTCAATAACCATTGCGTATATATATTTAAGCTGAGCAAATAAGAATGTGTCCTTTCCAGGATTTCCAATTTTTTAAGTTATCTGCGAGAAATGGATCAACGCAACTTAATAACCCATACATGCCAAATTAAGGTGTTGGGATCCATACTGTTGTCACCGCGAAATGGAAGTCCTGATGCCAAAAATTTGCACAACCGCGTGACAAATTCTTAAGTACGTTTCCCAATACCCATACTTTTATATTGAGACAGCAAGTCTGCATCTTTCATCAACAGTTTTTTTACTTCGTGCGAGATAAGTCATCAGCTATTGTCTATACTGGAGATATTATTTTAGTTTCAAAATGATGATTAATATATTCCAGTCATTGCATCCACTAAGAGCATAATTATATATTTCTTAGGTGTTTGTGTTAACAGCATTGGCGCTAAAAAATATGGATTTTCGAAGGCGAAAATAACAACCATTTTCTTTCAACGCTTTCATTGTTCTAATCCATGCTGGAATAGTGACGTTACATCGAAATTCCTAAGATGACGTGTCATCGTTTCTTGTGTCTCTGAAGCCGGTAGTACAATAATTGAAAAACTAAATTCAAATATTTTTACCTTAAACACTTCACAAAATAACGCCCGGATCGTGAATATTTCGGGGATGAGAACCGCCAGCTGTCAGGTAAAACAGTTGTCGAAGTAGATGGTTATTTTACCATCGAGGCAAGGTGATCGTTTATGAACTGTAGACATGATTCATTGATTTCTTTTCTGACTTGAATGTGTTGAGCCTTGAAAACGTTGAGTATCCGCCAAGCAATTGCTTGCATTCTTGACAGATTAATTTGATAACACACAAGTAGAAGACCAGTACTCTTATATAAACAAAGTTTGGGTATTCTCTCTCTCTCTCTCTCTCTCTCTCTCTCTCTCTCTCTCCCTCTCCCTCCTCTCCCTCTCCCCTCTCCTCTCTCTCTCTCTCTCTCTATATCTCTCTCTCTCTCTCTCTCTCTCTCTCTCTCTCTCTCTCTCTCTCTCTCTCTCTTCAGATCACACCATATAAACATTAAACAAACACATTTTCCTTTTTACAAATAAATTACAGCAAGTAGTACAACAATACCATCGGGGGGGAAGGTATGATGCTAATTTGATAACTTTGTATTATGTCTTTTAATGTACAGCTCCTTCTATAATGGGATATGACTGTTTTGGACACTTGATTCAATATTTTTGTGTGAGCAAGAGAAAATTTTATTTAAAAACGAAAGTTCAAAAATTTAAAAATATTGGTTGCTGTCGCAGTGTTAGCCCCATGATCGCTGGGCCCGGCCCTCCTAAGGCCCGTCGAGCACATGAATCAGTGCGTAAAGATGGCCCGATACCACAAAACCCCGATATTCACTCTTATTATGCACCTTTCTTTCACCTTGTCAAACTTAAGCATCTCGTCCTTCGTAAGCACTCCTTTGCCATCATCCATTTTTCTTCACAGACCAGCCGGTCACCCCCAGCACTCACCACCATACATACTCGCTTAACCAAATCAACTATCATCCATCTTTCATATGACCAAACCATTCAATGTACTGTTTATTTTACGCCTTTCTTCACACCACACAACCTCCTAATACGTTCATTCCTCATTTTAACAATTTTCTCACACTAACAATACACCCCCCAAGATTGTCCATTTGAAAACATATTGTACTTTAGATCTATATACCTCTTATTTCTGCATTCATAAGTTTCATCATACAGGTAACAAGAGCCAGCTCAGGCAAAATCCTAAGGCACTCAAACAGTCTTTACATCCACCAAGCACTTGCATTAGCCACCTTCTACTATTCATAACTTTCCACTACACTCTGCATCATCCGTTCTCTTCTCATCCAACAATATTAAATATTTAAATTCAGACACTTGTTCCAATTGCTCACCATCTAACATACCTTCACACCGAGGCAATTTCCCTCACTCACTATCATAACCCTTACTCTTTTCTACATTTACTTCAAACCTCTCCTTTTTAATACCCTACCAAATCTCTCTACTAATCCTCTCAAACTTTCTTCAGATTGCCACAAAACCAAATCATCCAAGATACAGGCAAGTACCGCCCACTCCCTTTCTTGGCCTTCTTCATCACTCTAACACCTTTCCGCCCTGCTTCCTATACTCTTTTATAACCATCCATATACTGGGGCCTAAATAGCCAAGGGAGTGGCAATGATGAACTCAAGCCTCTCCTTCCTCTCCACAAGGTTAGTTAATATTAAAAACGAAATAATCATATTTTGATTTTTTCACCACCAACACCTCCTGTAGATATCACAACACCTCCCGCTTATAAACTTTTCATACGCCTGTTGCAACCAGAAACCTAAATGATAATTTATTCTTCTTCTCCCTCGTTTTCTCAATCATTTGTTTCACAAAGATTTGATCCACACATCCTCTCTACCACTCTTCTAAAAAATGCACCAGGTTCTTCAATCAGTCACCCAGTCACTGCAGACTTTACTGACCAAAATACAGCATATATCTTCCCATGAACACGCTAATAGTACTTCTATATACATTCCCTGATCCCCTTACTCCCTTGTATTATGGTGGCCTCTACGTTCTCCTTCAACCTCGCAACAATATACCCTCCATAAACGTTTTGTTACACAACTTCCAAATTCATTCAATCACCATCTCGCCTCCATTCTTGATTATTTCACCAGTACTCCTATCTATGCCTGAAGATGGCATTTCATTCTCCAACAACCTTCTCACACACTCACCATTACATACTGCTTACTAATTACATATCATCCCCAAACCTATTTTTCCTCCCTGCAATCAACCCATACACGAATTGTTCAAATTTTAGAGGGGGGGAGCAGGTTTCGAGAAATGACGCTCAATTGAGACTATTCCATTTCCTTTAACTTCTCAGCCTGTGTACTTGGGTGATTATCAAATTATTTGATTTTCTTTAGCCATTTAATTTTTTTAATTTTTTAATTTTTCCTTGTTTTATTTCCTTAAAAATTTTATTTTAATATTTTTAGATCTAAAGATGATACATGTGTGTCGAAATGTCATCCGAATAAATGATTAAATATGCATTGTCTTCCTTAATCCTATGTGTGCATATATAGTATATAGGGTATATATATAGCAGTATATATAGTGAGGTGAGGAGGTGGAGTGGTGTATATATATATATATATATATATATATATATATATATATATATATATATATATATATATATATATATATATATATATATATATATATATATATATATATATATATATATATATCATAGGTGGGCATAAGCGCAAATAAAAGCGCAAAAGCGCAATTTGCGCTCTAGATAAAACATGCTTTTGTGTTTGCGCGAAATTTCTAAAAATGTGCTCTTTTGCATTTGCGCTCAACAACTTTTTTAAGAGCGCAAAAGCGCAAATTTGCGCTCTATCTAAATAATTTGCGTTTGCGCTCTTTCTATATTATTTATGTTTATATATATATATATATATATATATATATATATATATATATATATATATATATATATATATATATATATATATATATATATATATATATATATATATATATATATATATATATATATATATATATATATATATATAATTATTATTATTATTATTATTATTATTATTATTATTATTTATTATTTTCATTTATTATTATTTATTTATTTATTATTTAGTATTATTATTACATATTATTATAGAAAATTTACGAAGTTTATTATTTGTGATTAGCAATAACCCCTTTAGTTTCTGGTTTAAATTGGGATAAAACAACAGATATGAATGGTACCACTAAATGGAAAGACCAAACCGAAAGTCGTCAGTTGAACATTGAGTAAAGATGTCGGTAATTTTCCATGAAAAAGCAGCCAATATGACTTGACCTATGGCCTCCATCATATCAAGTACTTTGGTATGTCAAGGTTTTGAGGCCAAAAGAGTATGTACAAGGAAGATTGGGACACCCCCACAAAAAAAAAAAAAAACTTCAGCTTGATACTAAATCAACACAAAGCTTGAAATTGCAGTACTTGATCGTAGTAACTTACAATCGATATTTGAATTTTATTTCTTTAATTTTAAAGTTCGCCACAACCATTAAATATTATTTCAATATGTTATTTTTATTTACATGAATATGAATTTAGTTTTGTAACTTTGCGCAGAAACATCCTTACACAAGTGAGCTGGTAAATTGAAATGTTAGGTTTGAGCTACCAACAGTAGATGACATGCAGGCAGAAAGGTCAGACCACCACTCCAGCGTCTATGTCGAAAATATCACGTTAAGTGCTTTATTTTGGCACA
>JABUQX010090939.1:12500-15000 GCA_015478945.1 Trachelipus rathkii
TTCTAATTTCACCGTCTCACCGACTGCCATCTAAGTACCACCCCTCCAAACACATTATACTAACCTGTAAATCTGGGATTACACTTGAGCACCGCATCTTCACTTTTCACACAAACAGACATGGACAACATATACTTCATCTGCACAAGGTAAACAAGAAACTGAGCATAAGAACCATTGCTGGCAACAAACTTCACACACAACACAACTAATATCCACTACCATACAAACACACATTCGTCTTGACTTAAACTACAAGCCCAACTTGCACCTCCTCTACTGACTAAAAATAACATAAAGAAACTCCAAACGACACAAAACAAAGCTCTAAGAATCATATAACGGGATGCATGTCAACAACACAACAACACCTACACGAAGAAACCAAAATTCTACCCATAGACACACCTGACATGATAGGCACAATACCCTGGCTCCAAAACCCAAACACCCCAACACCCATGCCACATCACTCTCTAACCCCACCCACCACAGACTCAAAGGCACCTCCTCACCACGCAGCTCTATTACATACACTGAACATTCCCACTCCCACTCCAACAACACACAACATACATCAACAAATCCACACACACGACACTGAAACCACTTAAGACCAGATCACCAAACATTCAAACACTCCACTGTGATATAGGCACCACAGAATTAACCAAGAACCACCAGTCTTGACTCCAGTTGATTATTTTCCCTGCTGATCACTACTCTGGCACAGCTTGGCTTGTGTGGAAGTGAGCAGGTCATGCAAAGGGCCTATTTTTCTGCATTTAGAAATCCTTGACCTCAGTATTGAATTCCATGCTCTTTAATCTACGCATCTTCTGGGAGAGGCTTGAGGCCAAATGGTTCATCGAAAGGGTGAAACCCTATCTGAGAGTATAACTCATGAGACTGTATATCGAAACCATTAACACAGAGCCAAATAGTTGCCTAGAGAGTCAAAGTTGTACCTGGAGATGGTACACATATATATATATATATATATATATACTATATATATATATACATATAAGGTTATATATTATATATATATATATATATATGTGTGTGTGTTCTGTACGTGTATATATGTGTTCATGTGTATATTCTTCGATGTACATGTTCTCCTCTCTCTCTCTATATATATATATATATATATATATATATATATATATATATATATATATATATATATATATAAGATATATATATATATATATATATATATATATATATATATTCTTTGAAAGTCAGAATATTTATTGTTGGTAAACCCAAGGATGTCAATGCCATAAAGAGTAATATGATACAATATTGAATTGAGATCCTTATAGAAACGCTTATATAAGCATGCCTTCTCTCTTCTCTCTCTCTCTCTCTCTCTTCTCTCTCTCTCTCTCTTCTTCTCTCTTCTTCTCTCTCTCTCTCTTCTCTCTCATATATTATGTTAAGTGGAGTTGTCAGAGTAAGTTTAGAAATGAATTTTAGTGATTTGTTTCATATATGCCAAAACGATTGGAGTTTGCTAGGTTTTTTTAGCATTGTTTTATTTTGTACAACATGTAACAGTAGCAAAGGTATCAATGTACGTTGATTTTAGTCCAAAAACAGTTGTAGACTGGTTTAACTTTTTCCGTGAGGTATATATATATATATATATATATATATATATATATATATATATATATATATATATATATATATATATAGTGTATATATATATATATATATAAGTGTAGTATGTCAACTTCTGAATTTTTATGAATCAATGACACTTCATATTTTTTAAGAGTATCGGTCAATATATTCCGTTTACAAAACCCTTCTCTGCAAAAACAAACTTTCTTTCACACATGATTCGCTTTGCCTCAAGTGAGGGAATGGTTACATATATAAAAAAAAAAATTAAGAGGATGACAGTAGCAGCAGGCAGCATATATATATATATATATATATATATATATATATATATATATATATATATATATATATATATACAACCAATTAACTCCTCAGAAATTTGTACTTCAATTAAAAATATCAGAAACATTTTGTGTTAAGTGTTAATGACTTGATGTTTTTGTTCATTTGTTGTGTCATAAAATAGACTCAGTTCAATTAATTATATATATATATATAGTAGCAGTGTAGTATATATAGTATATATATATATATATATATATATATAGTATATATATATATAGTTATATATATATATATATATATATATATATATATATAGCATATATATATATGTTGTTAATATATATATATATTTTAGTTCTAAACCCCAAAAGGTAAGTAAAAAAATTTAATTTAGCAGGAGCTGCAACTACTGTTCTTTCATTCAGATTTATTTGTCCGATCAGGAAAAGTAGTAATGTCATTCATGCTAATATATATGACCTTTTCAGTAACTTTCAAAACTTTAACACCACAAACCAGATGTTGCTGCTAACTGGCCACAATTTCCCAAATCTTCCTCACTTTCTTATAAATAGCA
>JABUQX010090939.1:20000-31525 GCA_015478945.1 Trachelipus rathkii
TATGTATAAATATATATATTTATTACTATCCTAATATAATTAATATATATTATATTTATAATATTATGACAATTGTAGATATAACATATATATATATATATATATATATTATAGAATATATCTTTACTTGTATAAATCTATATAAAATTAATGATTAAATTTTCAACAAAAGATTTTTACCGTTATTTTTCTTCCTTGTCGGTGCTTAAGAACTCGCAAAACTTTTAAAGAATAAAAAAATAATTTTTTTTTACATAGTTATAAAATAATTAATTTTTTTTTTTCTTCTTGCTACAAATTAAAAAAAAAAACGTTTCTAATATAATTATACTCGTCAACTTTTTCTTTTCTATCTTCTGCTTGTTTTCGATATTATTATTTTTTCTTCTTTCATTCTGAATATTAAAGCTTCTTCTTACGTTTTTTTTTTTTTTTTATTTTTTGTGTGTTTGGTATATGATCATTTTGATTTATTTATTATTTATTTTTCCCTTTTTTAAACAAAAACTTTGTTCCACGTTCATGAGATTTTTTTGGCCCTTTAAAAATATCTTCACTCCTTTTTTTTTCATGGGTGAAACTTGGAAGTAGGAATAATGCAAACACACACCCACGAACGGCATACACACGCAAACCACACACAACACACGCCAAGCAACACACCACGCACTAGATATATATATGATTTATATACTTAGATATATATATATGTATAATTATATATATATATATATATATATAACCTACTATGAAGACAATATGTAAATATATACTATATATATATATATAATCTTCTTTAAGAATCTATAAGACCTATAGTCCGTAAACCTTTGCACAGACTACAGAAGTTGGCACCAAATACAGTCTCCTGTTTGAATTTCTATTACTAATCTGATAATACTTAGATTTTTTTTTCTCATAGGTTACAAACATAATACGATTGTCGTTACCTTCACTTTGAGTCTCTCAGTTTCTCCAAGTGGACAATCAAACTCGATTTGAGGTCCATCCTCAATGTGCTCATCATCGCACCCCCTCAAGATTTTACAACCATCTAATCCAGCATTCTCAAACTTTTGATATTTTACCCCAAGGGGTAAAAATGAGATTTCTCCGAGGGGTAAAGATAAGTACGTGGATTGGATCATCGATTTCTACACTATAAAATGTTAACAAAAGATCATGTTTCAAACAAGTGTTGTAAAGTTGAATCAATTAACTTCTTAATATTATATATTCCCTTGGAATTTTTTTTTAACAGCTCCAGATAGGTTGCCAAATTTTCTTCGCAAATTGCAGCAATACTGAACGCGAGCTGAAGTTGAGAACGTTTGGAATGTTCCCAGAACAACAAGTGGGTGCTCGACAGAAGAAAGTGAAAAACGCTGCATTCACAATCGAAGTATCTTCCACCTTGTCAATCAGTAGTTAAATTCTCATCAGCAGATATTTTCCTTATTTGCGAAACGGCCAAGTACAATGCTTGAACGGTTAAAGACCCTTTTCAGTGGATGAAGGAATATTTCCAGATACTGAAATTGAAGCCAAAGCACAATTCCTTGTGCTCCTAGAAGACAACACACTGAAACTAGATTTTGAAAACGCAAAACTAGCAATATTTTGGCGAAAGATTGGTGGCGAATACCCATTATTATCGGGAAAAGCCTTGAAAAAAAACTGTTATATCATTTGCCGCAACTTACAGGTGTTTAAGTGGATTTTCGACATTGGTGACAATGAAAACAAAAGCGAGCCGATTGAACTTGGAGCGCGACCTAAGATGTGCATTGGCCGAAACTGCACCAAATATTAAACAAATTGTTAGAACTATGCAATATCAACTGTCTCATTACTTCTTAATTTAATAATAAATTCCTAAAAACCAGGTGTTTTCTTTGTTTGAATGAATAAAATTAAATAAAAATAATATTTATTTTTGCTTAATTTAAAGAAAAAATGCAATAGCTAATATCTCATTTGATTTTTAAACTAACCTTTTTGGGGGTATTTGCTAATATCAATTCCGCTTTATGGGTAATAGCCTCAAAAAGGTTGGGAACCGCTGATCTAATCTAATGTTTAAACGTTTGATATTTTATCCTTTTTTTTTCTTTCTTTCCATCTATGGTACAATAACCTCAAATTTACTATTATGTTTTAATTATTTAGTTTTACGGTATCTAGTCTATTGCATGTTGCTTATTATCTTTCGATTTGGAGTAACCATGGAGAATGCGGACTTATTCATAATCTATAAAATCATTGAGAGAGCATCTTTGCTTCCATAATTATAATTATTTGTTTGTATATTAGTGTTTCACTCTTTACATAATCTACGGTGAATGTGTCTACATTTAGAGTCATGTCCCTCTGTATATGCATGATTATATAGCAAGGTTACAACTCCAGGTTGAATATTGCCAACTAACCATTCTCTTTTTTTTACATTGTGCATTTGTTAGTTGTTAATGAATTTATTGTTCTTAAAATAATTTTTTTATGGCATTGAATGTTTACTAAAAAAAGGTAAATCACGAACCAATTTTTAGTGCTATAAATAATTATTTTACAATAAACTAAGTATTTTCTGGATGTGGTAATTTATTTTCTTACAAAGTTTCACATCCGTGATATATTTTGGGCGGTAGAAAACAGAACTGTCTTACTCTCTACTCATTCTCTATCGTATTTTTTCTTTTCTTTTTTTTTGGCTTGCGGTTTCTCTACTCGTTCCTTTATCGATTTCTTCTTACTACTACATATATACATATATATACTAATATACCTATATATATATATTAACCCTCATATATAATCCACTACCATAACTATTATACTTATATCATAACCAACGGTAGACACTATCTACTAGACATAATAACAAAATTATAACTCATCACAGGAGGCGTATCCAGGGGGGAGAGGGCCAGGGGGCCTATCAGCCCCCCCCCGAAATTTTAGAAACTAACATATTTTAGTATCATATTCGTTAATAATATAAAATCCAGAGGATATAATTAAATTTTAAGATAATATAACATACTAACCATTAAATAAATATAAAATACTATAGTATATTATATATTATATACTTTATATATTATTACATATACGTATCCTTTAGTATCAGTAAACTATTATACTTTACAATGATATAATGGTAATGGTAAATAATCACATATATATAATACATATTAATATAACTATTAATAAGATAATAAATATATATACTATTAATAACTATACGGTAGTACCATCTAGTACTACTACTCATACTCTAAAATTAATCTATATACTATATATATACTATATAATAAAATATACAATAAAAATATAACTATATAAATATAAACATATATCAGCGGATATATAAATATATATAATAGCATATATTTATCTATACTAATTTATAAGAAGATTTTCTGTCTGCAGCCACCTCCCAACGAAAAAAAAATCCTGAGATAAACGCCCACAGTACAAGCATATCCAAAACATTAACCTACTCTACTACAACTACAGGAATTACTACCTATAAGCTACCTATATATATAACTAACTATATACTACTCAATAACTACCTAATTATAGCCATAAGATATATATATATATATATATATATTATTAATGATAAGATAGAAACTGAAAATATAATACTTACTCAGAATAATTATATACTTACGGTAAGTAAATAGTCACCCAGCCGCACCACATACATACAACCATACCATAAAAACTATATATAACATATCCCTAACGGTATCTTTAAACTACGTAAAATAGATAACTAAATATATATATATATCCATACGAAAAAAAAACTATATCAGCTACAGAAAAATACACTACGTATATAATACATATAATTATATATTCCATTATCTTTACTCGGTTGTAGCCTTTTCAGATTCCAACATCTTTCTGTTCACTTCTCCCTAACTACATATCTGTCCATCTCGTCGGTTTTGATCATGACTCTTCCCGACCGCTATCATCCGTGTGGGAAGACGTATGTTGACCCTTTGCTCTATTCAAGGTTTATTACTCAACCAGATTGTATCCCTGCTTCCCTTTTCCTATTATGTTCTCACTCAAACCCTATAATCTACACACGGCACTATGCCCTCCGTAAGTTTCTGTTCTTTGGGCACTATAACATTAATTAAAAAAATAGGATAAAATAACTATAGCTACTTAACAATTTTTCATTAACTCATACGATTGCTAAAGCAATATTCTTGTAGGCAACCGATCATCTGAACATCTACATCTAACCACTGTGCTTACCCTCCTATCGGTTCTGAAGCCGCATTTCTTCCTACAGGCAAAAGCAATACACTTTATACTTAAGTGATTTGATAATCATTGAACGGCTATTTTCTTATGTTAATATATAGGTTTTATTAAATTTCCAACGTAAATATAATTTGTCGCCATGTGATCTATTTGTGAGATTCCTCTTTATACCCATAGCAACACTCATCAATATATTTTACAGCATACACCTCAGTGCTTTGTGCCTCTTCCCACACCCCTCTAGTTAAGCATATGCATTCTAGGATTGTATTGTTTTTTTTTCTTTATTTCAATGATACACATTAATTTTTGTATTTTATTTGAATATTTTATTCTAATTTTATTTTGTTACATTTTTTGTAGATTTCTTTTTTTTCTATTATATTTCATTCCTATTTTAAATTTTATTCAATTATTTTATTACATTTTTCCTTTTCTATTTTATTTTATATTTTCATTCTTTGTGTTCTTATAATATTATTTATTTTTATTATAAATTTTTTTTATTATTATTATTTCTGTTTAAAAATGTTCAATTTTAATTCTCTTCTTTTCAAAATTATCGAAAACAAAATTGTTCGACAATCGAATATTCTTTAATTCTAAATTAAATTATTTTATTCTTTTTACATTCTAACTTTTGTATGTATATTATTTACAAATAAAAAGAATGAGTAGTATATAAATAAGAAAATTTGAGACAAAATTTCAAAAAATAAGTTTTTATGGCGCTGAATAATTAATTTATTTTTTCCCCTTTTATTTGTTTTTTGACTCATTGAATATTTTACCTAACATTCATAAGTAAACAAAATAGTTCAGCAAAAATTTCATTGAAATAAGGGATCGTGAGTTCACTTATTATTTGCTGTATAAAAACTAAAAAAAGGAATATGCAAATGTATAGACGAAATTATAATTTTTTTCGTAGTCAATTTTTCCTTTGAAGATGGATGAGCTTTCGAAAGGAGTGGATCAAAACCAGCAGAGATATGTTCATAATAAACGTGCCTGAAGGGGGCATCCCCAACACTGCGTTACTAGGTCGAAACGGTTAATTATCTTCCCACTCTAATATATATGATTACTGAAACAAATTTAATTATTAATAGTTTTATATATAATTATATATCTATATACTATAACTATTATATTTAATTATATATATATATACTATTATACTACTATATATATAATCTATATATATATATTATATATATTATTACTATAATTATATATAACTATATATTATCACTTATATTAAATACTAGTTATATATATATATATATATAATAACTATATAATATATTATATATATATATTATTATAAAATATATAATTATATATTAAATATTAAATATATTATATATAATATTATATATATTATTATATATATATATATATTAATAATATATATATTATATAATATATTATATATATATATATATTAATAATATATATATTATATATATATTATATATATTATAATATATAATAATATATATAAATTTAATAAAATTATAATAAATATATATCAAGTAGGTACAGCTGTTAGTGTAAACTAGTATATTGATAGTAAATTCTCAAAAAAACCATTTTTAATTACTCTCTCATCTCTCTCTCTCAGTCTCTTCTCTCTATCTCCTCTATATTCTCATCTCTATCTCACTCCTCTCTTCTCTCTCTTCTCATCTGACATGGAGGTCATCGTTGGTCCACTTTATAATATGGTTTTTGAGTGACTACAATATCTTTGTAATTAATTTTCATTATAATATAAATAAAAAAAATTATAATCTATCAGCATCGAAAATTCTGCGGTCTGTCTGCGTGTCACTGTCTTTCTACTCACTTACAAAGTCTGTTTTTAGTGATTTGGTTCTTACATATTTTTAATTTCTCTTTACACTTTTACACACCTACGTTCTTTATTTAATATTATATAATATATATACTACTAATATATATTATATATTATACTAATATATATATATATATATATTATTATATATATAAATATATGATAATATATATATATATATAATATAGTATTAATATATAAATATTATTAATATAATATATATTATAAGTATATATATAATTAATGTATATATATATATATATTATTATATATAATATATAATATATATATTATATTATTATTAATATATATAAATAATATATTATATTATAATATATAATAATTATATTATAATATATATTATATTAATATATATATATATATTAATACTATATAATATATATAATATATATTTAATATATAATATATTTCAGTGGCGTATCCTAGAACGATATACAACTTGAGGTAGCGCAGAAGTTATTTATATATATTATATAATATATATATATATATATATATTATATAGATATATATATAATTATTTTTATTTATTATTATTTATTTTTTTTTATATATTTATTATTATTATTATTATTTATTATTTATATTATTTTTATATTATTTTATATTTCATATAGAAAAAGACAGTTGGAGAATTAGTTGCGTAACCGTCAGATCAGATTAGTTACGCAAGATTACGTCAACAATACCTTTATATAACATTAAAACGTTACCTCATTATTGTGTCATAAAGGCGATCATGTATAACATTATCTAAAATCACTAATATGCGAAAGAAAAATTTTGTCTTTCAGTTTTTCACGTTACAACCCTGTATGATATTCAGATTCTTTCTCTGCTTCCACTCCCTGTCTTATATTTTTTATCCCGTTTTCTTTTAAGGCTTAAATTAAAATAAATATATATTTTCTTTTCATAGTAATTTTTTATATTTTCATTTAATTAAGCTTATAAGCCTAAGTCAGTACCATTATCTTTTAAAATTTTATCTTTGAAAAATTTTATATTTCCATTTTTTTTTATTCACAATGTATGTCACAAGCATTACCTTCATACAATTAACATAGTAAATATATCATTGCATCATTATTACATAATATCACCTCATACCTCATATATTGCATACTTCCGTATCTCACTAGTTAACCGCTCCACTTATAGTTGAACGGAGAGGAAATGTGACGTCAATCTTTTTTATTCGTGTGTGTTTTCTACTTTATGTTAGTTAATATTTTCTCCCGTGGTAATGAAATTTATCACAAACCAAAATAATCAGAGTGAAAGAGCGAGAAATTATTTAATGAATATCCACCTATATTATATTAATATATTGGCTAAATATCACTTATTGTTGATTTGGATGTGAATCTTTTATATCTCTCTGTTCTTATTTATTAGATTTACAAAATCAGTCTTCTTGCATATTAGAACTCTTTTTATTATTAATAGAGTTTTATAATATATGAATTAGTATACATGGGCGTAGCAGGGGGTGCAGGGGGTTGTCACAATTTATAGTTAAATATCTCAAAACCATGAAAAAAATTATAAACTTTGAAGGCAAGTTGCTGCGTGTTAATATTATTCAATTTGACTAAAAATCTGCACTATAATGATCTTTAACCAGACGCTGATATATATTTAATAACTAGTATAGATAAAATAACTGAAAAAAAATAAAGATACATCAATGCATAGTAATACTGAGAAATGAAGAGTATAATAATATTATACTAATTAATAATAATCGTATTTATAATTATAAACATTAATCATATTATTTTATTATACACACTAGATTAAATTCAATTATGTTCTAATTCTCACGTGAGTTATAATTATTCAATATTGATGCATATATATTATTAGAAAGTCCAACATTAAGCTGTGTATTAGCTTTAATCACATTCAGTATGGGGAAAACTAAAGAATTAGGGGCACAAGATATATTTCGAAAACTACGATACTTACAATATAAACTGATGGTGATTCACTTCTTTAGGTTATTCCACGAATCGTTTTCTACCAAGTGTCATGTTTTACATAGGAAAATTAAATATTGATAAAGACATAGTACGATTAACAAAAAAAATAATATATACATTTACTAGCCATTGACAATAAGATTATTTTTGACCTTGGCACGAGAAAGTTTATTTGGAGAGCGGAGAAACCTGATATCAAAAATGAAGTGTAGCTTAGCTCTATTTAGAAACAATTAGCATCATACAATACAATGAAAAAGCTAATAATTTGTTACGATAATTTATAATCCAATGAAATCTTAGTTTGTTTATTTTTTTTTAGAAAACTCAATTAAGTGACTTGTTATAAATTGTTAAAATGAAAACAAAGAGAATACAGTCTATGTTGAAATTTACTAAGCATATATTAATTAAGATATATAAATAATATAGACGAATGAGTATACATGTATTATATAGATTAGTATATTAATAGAAAGTGCCAACAGAATATAACCTATATTGAGTATTGCACAACTTAAAAAAAAAAAATCGTTTTCACTATGGATAACGTTCGAATAATTGTCACAGACTTGCGCTGTAAATTAACCGCCATCCACCACAGTACTAAAAATGAGCAAGACCCTATTTTCTTTGTCAGGTGAAGTGGGAAGCTCGGGAGCGAGCCAACTATGCTGAGAGACCAGAGTACGTAGGGCGCATGGCGGCCACATCGAGTGGCCAGGAAAATGAGCAACACGTTGTAGATGATTATAGAAAAACTAAATATATGAAAGCTCTGCTCTCTCTCTCTCTCTCTCTATATATATACTATGCATTTTGCCGTAAAGGTTGTGAAAGTGAATACTAAGTAGAGTGATAAAATAGGTGGTGAATATAAAATCGTTGAGGTGGATGAGACAGTGTATGGAATTATTATTCGGAGTATTTTATAAAGGTCGATTAGTGAATAAGCAATAGTGAGGAGTAATAAAAGGGGGATTATAGAAAGTAGGTGAGGACATGAGCCAAGATGTTTTATTGGTACCTATTATATTAGTAAACAGGAATATAGTGTAAAATCAAATAAAGAACATTTTAAGAGAGTACATTGAATACCTATAGGTATATGCAACAGTAATAACAACAGATTGAGTGAAAGAAGGTAAATAATGTAATTTAGAAATGAGAATAAATTTGAATCACCTTATTACAAGTAGTATACTACACTCTTTTAAACTATTTTTAAAATCCTAAACGAACTGGGCTTGTACCAAATGAGATAGATAAAGAGAGTGGAGGGTCAATACGGTAACTAGTAAATATCAATTTTAAAGTCAAGCAATAGTTATAGATACTGGATAAATAGGTATAGGTAACTAATATACTGTAACGTAAGGTAACTATTATATGTTTTATTTTTTATTATCTAAAGTTAAATGAGGCGATAAAACTATACCCAAAAGCAAGTCCTTATAGGGAGAAAAGTATTTGCTTTGATACTATACTAAATATTTGTGTGCAGTACCTGTGAGGTAATAAGTAAAAAGTATAAAGGGAGCTATTAAGATAAAACTATCCTCAATTAAAATTAAAAACAAATAACGAAATATTTAAAGGTAGAAAGTATATTTTATTATTAGTAATAATTTTGTTTATGTTTTATTTTCATTCAGTATAGCTAGGGGTTATTGATATATAATATACGGACCCTACTCACCTGAGTATTGTATCGACACGATTATATTGATATGAAGTGTGTGTAAAATATCTATATATATCGTATAGTTTGTATTTAAACATTATGAGGATCTCCCTACTCCTAACGCGACTCCTCTGAGCGTAGGAGCGCGCACTCGCCATGATTATCTATATATTAGACGAACATAACAACCGCGAACCGCTCATTTATACTTGTGCATCAACTATGTACACTTCATTTAATGCTTGTGTTTCAAAGCAAATATTTTGGAAAGTATTAACATAACTTCTAAAACTACCTACCAAGGGATGAACACGGCTTTTAAGAGAGAGTATCTATATCTCGTATGAGGCGCACCGATGGACTTTCTATCTCGGTCTCGTACCATTTATAGGAGAGAGTGGTGTGGCACCAAAGCATAACAGCGTGACACACAGGTGTGTGGAGAGTCTCTAAAAGAGATGGGATATGCGAATAGCGAATGATATATATATATTGGAGACGAGCACAGCTGACGAAAATTTATTGAGCACTGTGCATGATAGTCTCTAAGAACTAATCCGAGCATGATGGTCACGAGGAGATACACACACTCGTTAATAGTACCCCAATTCATAAGTTGCGATGTGTATCTGATGCGCTACTTATAACAAAAGGAGGCCGAGTCTTGTGGACAATGTTCATAACGAGTCCTATTTTGGCACACAACCAATCTTCTACAGAGGTGCAGAGGAGTTAATAAAGTGTGAGAGCGAGAGGCCGAGAGTTAAGACGATATTAACTAATAGGCCAAGTGAATCGAAGGTACCAAGTATGAGAAAGGTGAAACAGATGTTTTGCTTTTTTAGCCCTACAGCCCTTACAATAGAACAAACAGATAAAGAGCTTATGGATATGATAATCAAGTTTTTATACAAAAAATATGAAGCCGATGTGACAAGTTCTTTAGTTACGGAATTTGTCTGCTTCAGAAATGTTGTGGCAAGTGAAATTAAAGCCCAAGAAAATGACAAAATAATACAAGTGGCAGAAAATTTGTTGATTGAAAATTATTGTTGTCTCTGTACGTATTCCAGACGTGTGTACAGCTTTTTTAATGTTTCTGACAACTCCCAGTAACCTCATCATCTGCTGAGAGATCTTTTTCAAAATAAAACTAAATAAAAAGTTTATTATTAGAAGTACCATGACCACCGTAAGGTTAAGTGAATTGGCTGTACTTTGCATAGAGTATGATCGGGCTCGCGCAGTGGACTTGGAGAAATTAGTGCGAACATTTTGTGATGCAAAGAGACGAAGGGGATTAATATATATATATAAGACTATTAATGTCAAAGTTAAAAAGTAATGAAAAATGTTGTTTATTAGTAAGTTTTTTGCTTTACTTTACCAATAACAATAGGGTAAAAGTGTTTTAAAATATGGTATATATTTTATAATAATATATATAATATATATATTATAATATAATATATATAACATAATATATATATAAATATATATATACTATATACTATATATATATATATATATTTATATATATATAATATATATATATAATAATATAATATATATATATAATATATATAGTATATTATATAAACTTTTTTTTTTCATGTAATACACTCTTGGTTCTCTTTGTATGCTAATGTGATTTTTTTCTTTGATATGAAACTAGAGAAAC
>JABUQX010090940.1:0-36039 GCA_015478945.1 Trachelipus rathkii
AACTAGCTACTCTTACACATATAAACATTTCTTACCTGAGCGTTTCAAAATGATACATATGGTTGCTATCCATCTCAACTAAATAAGAGGATGTCGTGCTTAACAAAAACATAATAATATCTGGTTTATATCTGCCTTAAAAAATTCTATTAGTGGTGTGGTTTACTATTTTTTCTATATTTTGTGTTTGCGATGACCTATGTACATCAATTAGAAGTGGGGAATTTGCTCAATCCATAAAATTCACACACATACACGATATGGGAATATGGAAACGTGTATTTACCAACATGTTATACATCGTGTACGTATACCCTAAATATTTTAGTGATTTAGATATCTTGCATCGGAGGAGGTCGGCATAGGCAAAGTGATGGCTTTGGGGGAGGTTAGTTAGCTTATGGACATGCATCTCAAATTTAAGATGAGGGATAGGCACCCTGGCAATTAGTCTCTGTCAGTTAGCAGCAAAAAAAGTTGTGGTTACAAGAGAATATATCCAAACCGAATTTTTTGATTTGTCCAAGCGATCAAAGGTTTTTTGTCATTATTCTAACCGCGCTTAGCGATGTAGAAAACAGGGTAGTGTTTGCAGTCGGCATAAGAGAGACACTTATATAATGGCATCCGCAGACTTCGATCTTAGTAAAGGAAGCTAGAGATATGTTTGTTTAGCGCAAAACAGAAAAGTTCTGAAACAAATTTCTGTTTTGTTGAATAAGAGCACGTGCGAGAATTCTTCACTGCGTTTTTTGAGGGAACAAAGTTAGTTTGTTTGAAGGGTTCTACTCGAGCAACAGTTAAGCTCGTAAACGTCATCAGGTGCATACGGAGTTTGAGTCATTTACCGTCGGACTATGCCAACGACTAGACTATGCTCTCATGTGTAGAAATTATTGTCAATGGTTTTTGAAACAAATGTATTGACCTAAACTATTTTAACGAAGGGTTTTATTTAGGCAAGGCTGCACTTTACAGACGCTATCGTTAACCACGTTCATAGAAGAAAGGACTCACATTGGGGCAGACGCAGAATCACTCTCTGCCATTAAACAGAATTGTTTGCGACAATCAAAATACTAGTGTTACAGTAAATACATCATTGGCAGGAATTTTTACATGATTCATGTACTTAACTGTTCGACGTTCCTCCGTTAATGGCAAATCTACTTGAGACTTTTTGAAAACATGAGCTCCGTACTTGTTTTGATGAGTTGTAAACCTCTTCAGTTGCGCCAAAACAGGTGGTTTATGCATGATGGGGCTCTGATAACTTTAGTGCGACTGTCAGGTTTGTGACACATATTGATGAGACCTATATCCAAATGGATAGTCGATCGTGAGCAATCCAAGTTTCCGTGCAGCAGAGGTACAACTATCCTTTGGATTATTCACTTTGGGACATTTAAAGACCTTAGTTTACTCTTCTCTCTAAGGATAGTCAGAGGATTGTATCCTTTCACATCAACAGCATCCTCGAATAATTTTATGGCATTATACACAAACTTAAAGCTAAGGATTTACTGTAATATAAGGATTATGAACGGATGTTATATTTATATTATATTTATTTGTTTATTATAATTATATTAGTGATTATTATATTATATTATATAATAATTTATATTATAAATTATATTATAACGAATCAGCATACTCCTGGAATTTCTAACGGGTGACAATCGTGAGAAGACGCTGGAGCGTTGCATTGAGAACATGGATTGTTCATTATTCACAGTCATATTTAATCTTTTGAGTATCATTTGTTTGTGCTTTATGAAAGCCCCCAGTATGTTTTGTTGTCAAAATTAACCACGTACATAAATATGTTTATTTACAAATTCTATTCGAATGATTTTCGTTTCTCAATTGCTTTTTAACGTCCGTTTTTTAAATTTTAGGAGTTTGTAATTACTTGGGTTCGTAGATACAAGTTTTAGTAAAAATTTCAAGTAACCGCACAATAGACTACAAATAATAAATGTAACAGTAGGGTGCACTTACTTATTTTTTGCATTTCTTTTAATCATATTACAAAAATTTTTTTTACCATTAAATTTCATCACCTTATTATATATATATACATAATATATATAATATATATATATTATTTTAATATATATATATAATATATGTAGATATATATATATATATTTATATATATATAATATAATATTATAATATATATATAACTATACTATATATCTATGGGTATATTATATATATATATAATATATATTATATATTATCTTAGTTGCACTTAGTAATTCGATTATCGTCATAGGTCGGCTAACGCAGACTCCTTACATTCAATAAAAAAACAAGTTTTTGGAGGATCTAACTTATATGCTGAGGCTAAGATGAGGCAAGTAGAATGGATAAGAAGAGAGAGACGTGTAGAGAGGAGAGTAAGAGAGAGAAGCTGTAGCAGAGAAACGAATATCGACATTAAGCGCTTTATAATAATATATATATCAATAAATTATGGAAAATATTATTCTACTAATTTAATGTTTATATCATGTAAAATTAAAAATTACAGTATATATACTTATTACTATCATAATAATTATATTGAATTATAAATATATATATTAAGCTTTATTTACAATAAAAATTTTTTCAATTGCTTTAAATAGAAAAGTAAATACATTATATACTCTTTTTTTTTTTATTTTTTCTTTTGAGTTCATTGTACACCCGGACATTTTTTCAAAGAGGATGCAGGATGCGGATGTGCAGTAGTGGAGTGAGTGGCGGATGCTTTTTATGTGCGTTTAAGTGAGGATTGCGAATGCGGATGTCAATTAGGTGCGGATTTTCCGAAATAGCGGATGCCGAATGCGGATGTATCAGGTTCATAACACTATTATAAGCAACCCGAGCTACTTCGCGGAGATTACAAGGGTGTCTTAGGCTTACCATTAAATTGTTCTTTCTTTATTTGACCATTAATATCAGTTGCGATTATATGCAATATTTAACAACAACAAATATAGAAATACACCAGCAGTCATCATACTAATATATATATATAGTACAATATATAAGCGTGCACTCCTATAGACATATACTAACTTAGGGGTTTAGATAATAATATAATATATAAATCTATAATAATCAACTACATTGGAATGTAGTGGTATATCTATTAGGATATATTCTTATAATATATTATATCATTAACCAATAAATAGATATATTATTATAAATAGATAGAATATATGAAATATTTATACATGATATAAATATATATATATATATATATAATATATCACTTATATATGATTAAATATATATATATATAATTACTATATAAAACTAAATACTAAAATAATGTTAGATAAATATATTATTATTTATAGCAGTATATATATATATATATAAGTATCCTTAAGATTTGGATATACTAAATAATACTTATATAATAATATATATATATATGATATAGCTAAAGAATTATATAATACACTTTTAAGACTACACCAATCATAATATATAGCATTTAATACTACTATTATATATATAATATAAGTTGGAAAGTAGATTCAGATAAGATATGGATAATCTTTTTTGAAGGTTTTATGGTATGTAAATAGATAGAGTAAAATTTTTAATGAAGGGGTTCCATTTCTACAGGGCGGGCGATAGAGATCCAGCTGAGAAGGATAAGGCTGTAAATCTGGAAACAGTTGAAATAAGATATGGCGAACAGATTGCGATGTATGTCTATGGTTGTTGATATGTAAAACCACATTAATTTTTTTGGGCATTTTTTGGTATGCCAATGGGAGGGGGGTTCCGTAATATATATGTGATCGTTGAAACGCCAAGATGGCTGTCACACTTTCATCGCGTACGTGATATAGGTTCCACTGTTCGTCATCTGAAAATATAACAGCATTGCTTAACAATGAAAACGAATTAACGTCTCATCTTAAAGATATTGACATACTTGAGCGCTCTAACCCTAGCACCCTGGAAAAAAAACGAAGTTTTTTTTTCCATAATAATAAAATAAATAATAAATAAATATAATAAATAAATAAAATAATTAAATAGAAAAAAAAGGTAAATGCAGTTTGGAGGTATTGTATTATATGTATTATTTTTATTGGGATTGTCATCCTGACACATATGGTTTTGCCTCACTGCTATGGTTTGTCGCGTTATTAATATGATAAACAATGTTTACGCCTTTACCCGCCACCGCATATCTCGTGTACGTTTGGTGTGCCTATGAGCACTAAAGAAACTTATTTTTGTAGCTGATGTCATATCTGCTGTTGTTGGTTTCGTTTGTGGAATTGGTGGTTCAGTCTGGCTGTGTGTTGTTGTTGTTGTTGTTGTTGTTGTTGTTGGTTGTTGTTGTTCTTTTTTGTTTCATGACTTGTTGTTGTTGTTGTTGTTCCGTGTGAGCGCAGAAATACTTTGGCACTCCGCAGCTCTTGTGACTGACTTACATGGTTCGTTTCCGGTAATGCATTTAGTTGATAGGTTAGAGTTTTGCGTAGATATGTAATGGTCTTGTTATACTTTCTCCTGATTGATTGAAAGAAAAATCTCTCTATCTATAAAGAGGTTGTCTCGGGCTTCACGATCGCTAAGTCACGGTGCGTAGTAGAGAGTACTTCACATGTCTGTTAGTAGATTGAATTTAATGCTTACTCAAAAAGACTCATTCATTATACTCATCATGGAGACAAAATGGCGAGGGTGTGGTGTCTATATTTCACATTGTCAATACCGCTAAACTCTGAGATATTGGTACGTTAGACACGGAAATATTGGTTTTTAGCTTTAAACTATAGGTCTTTTTAATTGATATAATATTATTATTATTACAGTTTTTATTTTACATATTAATTTATTAAATGAGTTTATATAATATAAATGCCCTCATACTCATTATAATTAATTTATTATATATTATCTACTATTAGTTATTATTATTGGTAATAATTACCCTTCAAATTAGGGGCAATGCGCACCCTCGTTGTCACACCTACGCGCACAACGGAACCCTGGTAAGGATAGCTTTTCACAAGGGGTTAAATCATGAAATTTTCTCAATTTATTCTTTAAACACACATACTGGGTAGTCTTGGCAGACCGTCGTCGTATTCGAGGTTCACCGTTGGGCCATGCACCATAGGGGGAGGGTGGGGTGCTGGCGCTAAAATTGAAATGATCGAGAATGCTGAAATTTGGGAGATAGTGAGGAGGAATAGAGGTTAAGTAGAATACGGATGCCGGATTCGGATACCGGACCGCGCCACGGTGCTTGGCTCCGGTGTGGTGCTGAAGTTAGTAAATATTGTATAATATACGAATAGTTGGTTCAAATATATGTTTTCGCATAAGGTCATAGATTTCGAATATAGTATGAATTGGTTTGAAGAACCCTGCGCAGAAGAAGTTTGACAGGCTGGGCCCCCCCCCTTATTCAGAAAATATCATTCAAAACTGTTAGATTATTGGCAACGCCGCATCATACAGAGGCGATGGTTGATAGGCATGTAAGACTGTTAAAGCACTGTAGCACTACTGTGGAGATCACCAGAGAGATGCACGAAGACATATCGGGGGTACCCTGAAGGGGGTGTAACGGTAAGGGCACAGCCCTTTGGCTGTGCCTTTACCGCTTACCCCTTTACACGCCCTTTCAGGGTACCCGAGATTGGTCTTCGCATCTCTCTGGGTGATCTCCAAGAGTTGCTTAAAGTGGCTTACAGTGCTATCAAACGCCTCTGTATGGTGCGCTGTTGCCAGCTTACAGTTTTGAATTGATATTTTCTGAAGGGGGGGGCGGGGCCTCTAAAATAGGGTAAGGGATAACTGAATTGTTGATGTGGCTCCTCCATGGCAGGTTGAAAAATCCGGGCGCGAACTGGGCTCGTCGCGTAAAGCGGTTAGGGCTGCTGTCATAAGGGGCGCATCCCCCATGGGCTTTCTCTTCTCTGGGGAGGTGATGTGTTGCTATTGATACTCTTGATTTAATGAAAACTGATTTATGCGTAAGATGTTATTCAGGCGTATTGTTTTAATTAATTTATGACAATTTCCTACTGCATGATTTGTTAGAGAAATGAATGATTCTGGTACGGATTGTTTTTTGTAGATATTGGTGTTAACTGAACGATGCTCGTGTTGAGAAACGTGAGACCTGGTTTAAGTTTTTTGTTTGGTAATGCTTAGGTTTTGCCCTGATGATTTTTGCATAATGTCTATGTTTATTCATAGGTCGTTGATGTTATATCTCAAGAACGAGTGACAACTTTGATGAAATGGTGTTAGAATGTATAGTTCAGAATGTTGGGTATCTGTTTTAGATAGATTGGTCACTTTGTTTAGAGGATTTTGTTTAGATGAATGACGGGCTTTACCTGTTGCTGAAATGCCGGAAAAGTGGGCACATATCGAGTATTGTATTGCGCTAAATTAGCTACTTTACCTTGAATAAGGTAAGGATGAATTTTCAAGGATGTTTAGCTGTTATTCATCAAGACGCGGAGGTATGTTCAGATTTGCCTTTGTACATTAAATTCTTAGTTAGGGTATGATATGTATGCTTTATTGTTGCTAAAATACAATTTGGTTTATATATAGTTCGAGAGATGGTTTTGAGTAATAAAGAACTTATTTTTGTTGTTATATTATTTGGATAAAAACTTTGTTATGTTTTACGTTATGAACATAAAAACTTTATGATAATTATAAGATTATGATAAAATCTTGTTAGATATTACTGATGATCAAAGTGGAAAATTTAAAGTTAATATGTTGGAGATATGCTTGAACAAAGTGTGATAGGTTTACGGTTTTGTAATGCAATGGTAGGTTCTTTTACAGGTATGTTAAGTGTGAGCTTTTGTTAATGTTATACTAACTGTTTAATTCGTGCTTAAGTTGTGTTTGTTTGTGATCGTTGTACATTATTTTTCTTAGTTCATATATTTTTTTTTTTTTTATTTTTTTTTTTTACGGTTATCACTACACGTTAAACGCGCTACGGGGCTAAAGCCCTATTCCAAAGGAGGGGTGTTAACAATTAACAAAAATCTCAAACCTAACACAAATTACGCAGATATAAACACAGACGCGGGCTTTAAAGTGAGGGAGATTAAATTGAGTAGCAAAATACAGAAGAATGGAAGAGAATTCCAGCAGAAGCAGGAGTGGCGGAAAAGAAGAGGCACGCGACGCGAACTAGTCTGGAGAGTTGCTTGATCGATCAACGCGACAAAATCCATAAGTGACCCGACAATGATGTCTATGTCAGCACCCACCTCCTGTTAGTTGCTAAGGGAGGAGCGGTCGTAGAGAACAGTGGTGGTAGGCAGGTGCGGAAGTAGGAAAGCTCCAATCGAGCACTTGCCGGTAACGAGGTACCTATAGAAAAGAGAGATAAAGACCAACCATCGCGCCGCAAAGATAGAGGGTCAAGTGAACTAGAAGAACAGGACAGTTGATAAATCTTTTGCGCCATTTGACCTCGACCCTATCCAAAGTCCGGGTGAAAACTGAGCATCCTCGCTTTGGCGCCCCCGAGATATGAGAAGCAGCTAACTACTCCATACAAGGCGGGTGCGGATTGAGGCCCGTTGTATAATGGTAGTAAAGCTGTGAAGAGGAAAAAAAGTCTCTGCAGTCTAAACACGACTTTCTGCTTCGCAGCTTCTTGAGTGTCCGCCAGTTGCAAACCGTGTGTGATGTGAAGGTTTCCCCAAGAGCACATTTTTTGGATGGCAGAATTGAAATGGGAAAACGAAAGCCTCTATTTTTTTTTTTTCTTTTTTTTTTTTATGACGAATGAAAGTGGTCGAGTCATCGCATATGAGTGAAATAGAAGTTAGATGTGCAGGTATGAATGAAAGATTTGAAAAGTTTAAGGAATAAAAGTAGGAGAAAAGACAGAACCCCGAGGTGAGGAACACCATATTGACAGAAAAGGAAAGAAGTGCGCCCACCCCAATCAACAACATCCGTATTGAGGCGATATTGAAAAAGAAAACCTAGAAACATGAAGTAAAGCAAAGAGAAAGGAGGAAACCGAATCCAAAAGGAGGGGAGCTTGGGAAGAGCCGTGCCGCAGTGCAATAGTACAAATTAACACGGGGTAAATAGCTATTGGAATGTGCAAGGCGCCGCACCACGCAGTCTCCGTAGTTCCTAAGGGGGAAAACATAAATCTGGTAAGATAGGAAAGTAATATCGCACAGTAGGACCTCGAGCGCGCCGGAACACGCCCGTACGTGGCGATAGCGGAAAGAAGTGAATTTTAGATTCAGATGATTCTCTAAGAAGTGAGCAGTTGAGAAGAGTTTTCGATCAAAGATCTTAGATAGAAATACAAGTAAGAGGCTTCATGGGAGCGATAGTTAGAGAAAGGTTCAGAGGCGGCGGTTCTTTTATATCGGAATAATTTGGTTGGACACAATGTGCGTGCTTTCCAACATGAGGGAGATGTGTTAGTTATTGATGACATAGAGAAATATAGTTTGAACCGAGTGGGGCCGGGGGATAGACGGAAGCACAACTCCCTCAACTCGGGAGGATGCCCATCGCGGGCACGCGCCTTGCGCTGAGCGTTCACAAATATTTCAGGAGCTCCATGCAACCCGAATTCGAAATGTAATATTTCTAGGATCAAAGGCATAAGGACAACCCTGAGAGGGACAGGAAGGCAGGAAGAGATGAGGAATGCAGAATCAGTCCTTACAGACGGATTGAGGTAGGGAATAGGAGGGGAAGCCTCGGGCCGAAAGAGATATGGCCCTTCGTTCAGTTGGAGATTGGCAACAGAACCGAACCACAAGAGCGAATAAGAGGAGGAGAAGATTTACCCAGAAGTATAGTTCAGAACGATGTATTTATACTGCGCAAGAGGGTTTAGGACCCCTAGAGGCCAAGAGAATATTTGTCAGTTAGGAGCCAGAAGCGGAGAGGGTATTAGGCGCACGTTTCGGTTTTGAATGAAGCACCGCTTTATGCTCGTCGAAGAGTATTATACTGCACGAGAAAGAGATTTCTAGGCAGATGAAAAGTTAGCAGATAGTGATAAGAAGAAAGAGACATTTTGAGCAGCCTGGGCCCAGATACGCACTTTTTGTCTTCAATTAAGCCTGGCAATGGCAGAGAACAAAGCACGATCGAACCATGGATTATGAAGGGAGAAGAAAAAGATTTAGTCCGAGAAGGAATCAAGAAGCCTGCTCATCGTAGGTTTAGGCCAATTCAACGGTTTACACTCAGGCTCACCACCTTATCGGCAGAAAGTCGAAAGCGGTCACCAGAGACAAGCAGTTTCTTCCCATTATGTTAGCGGTTATGAAAAGCAACTGCAAGGCCCGGAACAGATCCAATCCACAGCAGATCGAGACCCTATCAAGTGGCCAGAAAACGCGTGGGGCAGGATTGGAATGTCCTGAGACGAGGAGGAGTAATAAACTGCAAATCTGTATATTCAGAGTTATAAGGTTGTGGTTCAGATTTACCGATTGAGTCTGTATAAGTGGTAAGATAAAATTTTATAATAGTAGAGTATAGGATAGTGGTTAGGGACATTTGGGATCAAGGTGATTGGTTCAAGTTGATAGATTGTTAGAGCGATTTACGATAGCGTATCCTGGTATGTGTGCTCGGCGTATATAATATTATTGAAGATTTGCTTTTGATGGCTATAGATGATCATGTTGCCGTTATTTGAAATTAATGCTGATGATTCGGCTCCTACCACGGCTTTTTGGTTTTTACAAAAAAAAAAAAAAAAAAAACCACTAATCAGTATGCAGCGGAACAAAAAAAAAGCCAATACAGTGTTGTGTAATGAAATCCCTGAATAGAGGAACTCAGTAATTTGGAATAGAGAGCATATAACAGATCTCAAGTGAGAAGGATAGATAAAAAAGATAATTCAAAAAGGACGTGAAAATCTGTCACACCTGTTAGAAAGAACAAGATAAAAAGTGTGAATAAGTTACCATTTTGGATGCTATGTTAGCTACTTTACTATGAAAACCTTTGTTTATGTTAGCATTTTTTTTGTGTTTGAGTTAGTATAATATAAGAAGATACTATTTACTTGAGTTTACGCATATATCTCTAACTAATAATTCAGGTAAAGCCGTAAAAGGTTAATACTCTAAATGCTTACGATAAATCGTTGTATAATCCGTAATCATTACAAATTTGATAATGTTAGACGATATGCCCTTTGCATAGAAAGTGTGATTAGGTTACGTTTTGTATGCTTTTTGTGCTAGGTACTTTTACAGTCTGCTCTTGTTTAGATCGTATGGAAGTTTGTTAATGTTAGTTTGTTTTATATATTAGTCATTTTTTTGTTGTAAAGGTGATTGTTGGGCTTTGTTTATTTGTACATATACTAATTATTCTTAGTTCTAGGTAATAAATCGTGCTATGTAGTTTATTATGTGAAACAATGTTCCGTTAGCATATATTCGTTTGTTTGGAATATAATTGAACTTATTTTTTTGTGCTACTGTTATTTGTTGTTGTTGTTGTTTGTTGTTGTTGTTGTTCGTTGTTGTTGTTGTTGTTTGTCTTGTTGTTGTCTAACGAGAATATATACCCCTTTTGAACTGATATGGGTCGTTCGTATATGCGTTGTATTCTTGTTACTTTTCTTCTGATTGGTTTGAAAGAAGATCTATTAACCTATAAAGGGGTTTGTTTTACGCATAACGACTTTCCGTCAAGTAGGACATATTTTTTCGCTGTACTGGTACGAATACATCTCCTCGCATCTCTAACCTGTTGTTGATATTTTCACGAGGAGGTTCGTTATTCCTAACGATGTGTCATTTTATTTAATACGTAAACATTTATAATCGTTACGGGGTTTGCTTGTATTCCTGCAAGAGGGTCAAATATAGCCTTTATTCGTTTGTGCTGATGGATTCATCAAGATTTATCGATAAGATTAGTAAATCGTCAGCTGTAAACAATGTGGATAACGCTAGGATACACGCTTCTGTTTGATATTCCGAAAGATGCGACGCTTAGTGAAAATATCCCTTACTGGGCTTAGTGATCTATTGATTATTGATATATAACTGTGGATGTGGGTTCCATTATGATAGAATTAGACTTGGTGTATTTGATCTCGTCAGTGTAGACAATATTTTTAGATACCCATTGAATGTTCGCGGTCCATTTGATTTTTTTTATGAAAAATTGCTCATAGTTAATTCGTAGGTGACTCTTCCTATAAGTCATTAAATCAGATAAATAGGTCATAGATAATAGGATTTAATGTTCGAACACAACCTGAAAATATTACAAGCATTGATCTGAAATAAAAAATCGATATCTAACATCACACCTTAACGATGTTGAAAGGGTACTTGAGGACACTACTTCAGCATATAGGCATACTGGTGTCATAATCTTTGATAATTGGTATCTTATACTCTAGCGAACACTGAGTGTATCCTCGCATGATCTAATAGTTCATGTTTTTATTAGTATAGCGTTACATAATCTTTCTAAGTTGGATTTTTATTTCATATCTAGATATGAGAGAAAATGAGATGCCTGCTGAATAAATATATGCCGAAAAAAATGTTAGTGCGCTGAAGCTCTTTTTTATTAATTCTTTCAAAGGGTGTTGAAAGGTTAAGAGATATTATAGAGCCAAAGTTAATGTTTTGAATCCTCATGTTCTCTGGGTATGATGAATCTAAGGGTATATTTTAAACTATAAACTTATGCTTCTCTTTTTGTACATTCTAATACTTACATCATCCAGCTCTTTTCAAATGAAAAATTATTCAGTGTCTATATTAATTGGAAAACTTGTTTTTACTCATTCGCGTTACTAGTTCGCTTTATTTTTGACGCTGCTATGTTATGTTGATAGTGTTTATTGTCCACTGGTTGTTTTGTGTGTTAAGTTACGCGATTTTTGAACATTAAGTTATAATGCTTTCTACAGACGCTGTATTATATAAATCTTAGTTTTGTTTGTCTCTTACTCATAAAGATAGGTATTCATGCTGGTTGGGTAAGGTTTGGCTAAATTTTTTTGTTAATTATTACTTAATGTTAATGTAAATTAACATTGTCATGTTGGAGATAAGTGGTTGATAAAGTATGAAATGGATTGTGTTTTTTTTTTTTTTTTTTTTATATTGTGTTGTTCTTGTTAAGATTACTTTTAATGTTGATAAGTTTGGATCGTTGTTAATGTTTAGCAGTTTATTCTTGCGCGTAAGATGTGTCAGGTTTTGTCGTTGTATATTATAAGTTATTAGTTCTTTAATGTTATGTTGACTTATTAATATGAAGAACTTTGTTACGTTATGAGCATAATTTGGTTCAGGTTGTCCTGATACTTGAACACACAAGTGTATACTGCACAGGTAAATTTTTTGTTTAAATATTAATTCGATTTGTTAATGTTGATTTAAGCGCATATACGTTTCATGTTAGAGACTGTTTGACAAAGTGTGAATAAGTTTTGTACGTTTTGGGATGTTATGTTAGTTAATTTAACTGGTGTTGTAAGTGTGAAACGCTCGTTGTTACGTGTAACACATATATTCATTTTTTCACCTCTGTTGTTTTTAAAACGATATTGAGGGCTAGGAGGTTGGTCGTGTGTGTGGGATAGTTTATTCGGTAAACAGGTTGCAACCTTTGTTTTTAAATTGTTCAAGTTTGAGTGTCTAAGCAAGGCTATCTATGTTAGATTATTAGATGACTTTGATTTTAAAGAAGATTCATGCATAATATTAAGTATTGTAGTCTTTATGTCCAAATAATGATATCTGATATTTGAAGTGTGTAGTTTAATGACATAACTTAACATTGCTTATGTAATAGTCTTTATTAAAATGTTAACCAGGCGTCAGTATATAGTAAATAATACCTTGATGATTTGATGCATAACTTAAGGAGGATACAGATGAATAAGTTTAACGGGGTTTTTTGGATTGTTTATGATTTAGTTACTTTACTGCATGTAACTTTCAGTATGATCGAAACGTTTGTATAAGTTAGACATTCTCATACATTCCATATTTTTAAAATGTGTTTAGGTTTGTAGTTGTGGTTTATATTCATAGTTTCAGATGAGTGCTAAGTAAGACTTTTCTACTAGTGTAATCTCTTTTGTTTTATGTTCAGCTAATAAGTACAGATATATGTTTTGTCATTGATAATATAAGGAAGTACATTTGAATTTTTTGTAGTAGATTGTTGTTTTATCAAAATGATACTTCGAAATGTGACTCTATATGAATCAATAGATAGAAACGCACATAGATTCATTAGTCTATGGGATTGCCCAGGAGGTTTGGAGGGATGGTCTGGTTCTGTGATTGTGAGTTGGAACCATTTAGTGGAGTTGATACTTAGTATTTAGAGTCAATGGTATGGGTATATTAGAACGTAAATTGTCGGTCACACGCATTTATTATGTCACCAAAATGTAACTAAACGGGAAAATATTGTAGTTTCTTTATATATTTATTTATTTAATATTGATTTTATTTATATTTTATTTTATTTCTTGATGGTTCTGAAACCATTATTGTTCGAATCTACTGAATCAATAGAAAGTATATAAAGACATTACAATCTATACCACATAGGTTTATTACTCTGTGATGCTCACCTAAAGTAAATATCAGAATAAAAGCACACTATGTAGTATGGGTTTAAAACTGGGCGCGTACAAATATCTTACTATGAGGATTCTCGAATGTGAATCTGTTGTAGCACCGCACCGGCTGCTACACCTGTGTCTTTGCCGACTCCTATAGACTCCTCCTTCTTCTTCTTCTTCTTACTTCTTCCTCTTTCCTCTGCTTCCTTTCTTCTTCTTCGTTATCATTCTTCTTCTTCTTCTTCTGTATTGCATTCACTCGCATTTATTATGCTTGTTATATTTTTCACTGAGATACATCCTCCGTGGGGTCTCTGAATCCAAAGCCGAATCCGACTGATTGCGAACTCGTTCTGACTCAACTCTCTACCTGTCTCCAAGTTTAGTCTTCTACGATATTTTAATGTTTGACAGGGGATGGGGTGGGAGATTCTCTCCTTATGGGGATTGACTAGGAGGTAACGTAATCTCTGTCTACGATGAGTCTTTACGAAAATAACAAATGAATACCCTCTTTCGAAAATACCATAATTTATAAAACAATCCGCGCATGATAACTTAAACTCTCATAGATTATAGATCTCGGGGGATGAAGATTCTACAGAAGAGTCTGAATGCGGAGCCGAAGATGAACGCGAGTGGTAAAACCGATTCTTACAAGGAATCGTTCGACTCAGGATTTCGCTTCGACCTTTGGGATCGAATCTTCGTATTAATAATAATATAAAAATAATAATAAAATAATAATAATAATAATTAATAATCCACTAAATATAGATTGAGAGATGCTGGTGTCGGAATATCGATGGTGTAGTTGGTGTGTGCTGTTGTGATGTTGGTGATAGTGTGTTTGTGTGTGGGAATGTGATGGTGTGGTGGTGTGCGACGCTTTTCAGACGCACTCGACGTAATCTGTCGGAAGAGCGAGATTAAGATTCTAACGCTCGAACCTTAAGACGCTCTATTTGACGGCGCTCTATCTTACCTCTCTCGTCACGCAAGCAACGGGTCAGTAGCTGCTAAAAATCATCCGTAGGCGACGCCCGAGGGGCGACCCTCTATATACATTCGCTTAGGGCCGTCTTGAAATTTTACAATGTGTCAGAGCAATTAACACATTTAATAAGATTATATATCTAAAGTTTTCAGATACTATAGCTCTATTCTATAAATGAGAATAAGGAAAAGGTCGGTAAGAGAGTCAAAGTTCGATTCCATCGACACAACGGCGATTAATCGACGTGTGAGATTTATGTGTGTTCTATACTAATTTTCTTCTCGATTGCATATTTTCACGCTGCTCACAATAGTCTCATAACCAGAGCACGTAGAAAGAGCGATTCACCAGACATCGATTAATACACGGGATAAGTTAGGAATAAACTTTCAGATACTCAAAATCTGATGATTGGAACGTCAAAAATGATCTAAAGGGGTATAATATTTGTGTTTATTAAACTATAAGGAACCCAAAAGCCCTTTGGGGGCTCGCCCCTTTTGGGAAGGCTAAACCTCCAAAATAGGCTCTCCGCAGTTAACTGAATATAAAGTTTGAGGTCTCTACAACTAGGAAACCTGATTTAGACGTTTTCACGTCAAAATCCACAAATGTTGCAATGTTGATTTGCAAATTTGCTATATAGGCGATTAGACTTTACACGAGATGCCCGAGATATATGGACATCGCGGACTAGTTTCAACACACCTACATACACTACACTACAGAGTAAGATTAACATAGATAACTTGAATAATCTTAAAGACGAGTGAGAGGCTGTCTATTCGACACATTTCACTCAATGCCTTTCATAACATGATCCTGATGAGTACTAATCTCAACAATATTAGCGATATTCATACCAACATTTGGCATTGCATTAAGGTCAGTAAAATCAATATGAAATAACTACGTAATTCCTGCACAAAATTTAAACTCCAAATTAAATAAGGAAACAACTAAATTAAAAAGATATATATCTTCAGGCTGTCTGTATTACAACGAAATAAACAGGTGGCAAATGTTCTGTGGCAGCCTTTCTGGATTAGAACTAGCATTCATGTAAACGCACACGGTCGACGAGGAAAAAGACAAGACAGGTACGCGATCGGGGTTATATGATTGCAGAGATTGTAGTACTTTACGCGTGAAGATACGATAGAGAGCAATTAGTGAACGCTCTCACGAGGTTCTTGCAGCAAAACCTCTCCAGCGCAAGAAATCTTCTTAAATAACTGATGCGCCTTAGCCTAATAAACATCGCCATTGCAATTTCCTACACATTAAACATCTTGGCTACTAAGGAATGTTTCAAATGGTTTGCATACGCTAGGTCCTTGGCATGGTCAAGGAATTTGCAATAGTTTATTATCAGGACTCTTCCAAAGCACAGGAATTGGGAATGCCTCAAAATACGAAGTGAAAACTCGAACAAAATGGTTGCGAGATATTAAGAAAGGAGAGTAATGGTGAAAAAATTAAAACACCATAGTGTTACTTACGCGGACAAATCGCTAACGTTCTATAAGACTGACATTAAGAGAAAACAAGATGAATCAGGCAGTCTAATGACACAATCAACACTTTGTATGGAGCGAAAATTGATGTGTAACTATTATCCAATTCCAGTATTTAATAAAAAGGAATAGAGGAGTACATTGTGCAAACTCACAATGAATACACCTATATGTTGCTAGTCAGAGCACTTGATATGTTAGAGTAGTGAATGAGTATGAGATACGTCGTGATTGAAATGCTCTATTTCCTATCTCTTCTTAATCGAGGAGACAAGGATCGGTTGCGAAATGCAACCGAAGTGGAACAAAATTTAAACATATAGAACCTAAAACTTAGTCACATATAGTCAAGACTCAACGCTGCAACGGCAACAGAGAGGAAAAGATAGAGAGCTTCTCGAATGTACCGAGTTTCACGGTAGCGAGTATCTTTGAATGGATCTTTATGAATTTGCATTATGGCAAAGCTGCACAATCTCGAGGGTGAAGAACTCGAGTGGTACGTAATGTTAAATTAAGGGAAGTACCAGAAGCTGTCAACTGAGGAATTACTGGATGGAACTAAAGTGCATATGTTGCATCGAATCTTATTGCTCACATTGAAGGCACTGAAGATGATGGGACTGAGTCTGATATAGTTGATCTCATTATTTGGTGAGTATATTTAATTATTTGAACAAACTTTTAATCATCTCTTGTAATATATATATTATATAATATATTTATAAAATAAATAGATCAGATATTACTAAGATACATATAATTCATTTTATCAGTATTATAAATAAATTGATGGAGAACACATATATATAAAGTCAGTAGATATAATATTGTTATGAATTGATAGCCGGCTCTCAGGTGATTGGGAAGAAGGCTTCGTATGAGAATAGGCATGAGAACACGGACCAAACAATGAATTATAATCCCTCTAGTAATATAATACTGTATTAATTATTATAATACTATATATATATAACTATCTATATATATAATTATTATATATACTATTTATTTATTACCTATATAATATTATACTCACGTAATACTATATAATGAAATATATACTATATAATTATTATATATTATATATATAAATACTATATAATTATAATTTTTTTATATCTACTATATAATATTATTACATATATTATATATATATACTATATAATATAAGCTATATAATATAATATATATATATATATAATATTTTATATATAACAAGAGATGCTTAAGTTATATATATATAATATATAATATATATATAATATAGTACTAATATATATATACCTACGGCGGATTATATCTTAATATACTAATGTATAGAAATTCATACTATTTTAACTTTTTATTAATAGGGACCATCGGATTGAAAAAAAAATGTATTCAGCCTTCATCCCACCCTTACTTCCGAATATAACACATTATCGGAATTTCTTTATCCGCGTTGGGATGTTTCTTATAACTAGGCTCCACATATTTTGAACACATTTCCAGATAATAATTGAAGTGAAAATGCCCACAAAATAATTTGGAAAAACTTTTTTTAATACTAAAAGGCCCGCCCTTCAACTCTTAATTTAAATATAAAACATAAAAACCCCTTTAATTCAAACTCATATAATATAACTTTTTTTTTGCGGCTTGGGACGATTTTAAATATTCATTATTTATTTCACTATGGATGTGTTTTAAACTTATAAAAAAATAAATAAATAAGGATAGATACAAAATAAAAAAAAACGCGCTGGCAATTTCAAGAAAACATAGAACAACACGTATAAAATTTTGCCGCTTTTAACTGCAATATCGTTTTCCAGCAATATAATCAGCAGTTTTTAGAATTTTTTTTTCTTTTAAATATATGTGCGTAGTTTAGATATAGTGAATGTACCTAACAAAATGAATTCCAAGTGTTTGACAGGACCAATGATTCACAAAATGTTATGAACAGTGTATATTTTGTTTATCGCCATAAGATTTTATTTTCATTTTTATCTTTTTTTATTTTTCTTTTTTTTTTTTTTTTTTCTTTTTCTTATTTTTTTTTTTTCGGTTTTTTTTATAAGTAAATAATTAAAAGTAGTAATAAAGATTAGTGAAATACCTTACAATAGCTGATCGGTGTGAATATCTATTATAAGTTCGGAATATTTTTAAATAATTTAATTATTTGACAAATTGACAGTGCGTTTCCGCAATTTTTAAAATTAATGTATATTATATTATATGTTTTTTTCTGGTAATATTTTTGCAATATCTATAAATTATTAGGGATGTCTGTGTATTTAAAAAAATAGATATTAATAAATTTTAAAAAAATTAATTTGGATAATTTCCGTATATATATTATATATATATAAGTAATATTTATTGTGAGTAAACTAAAATCATTTATATTATAGTAAAAATTAATATTATCAATATTTGTTTTTTTTATATATAAAATTCTATTTTATATTATTTAATATATATTATATTATATATAATGTGAATATATTTAATAATAATTATATTTAATTTATTATTATATATATAAATTAATATATATTTCGAGTAATTTGGTTTTATATCATATATTCAGATAAATAATTGAATATAATATTTTTTATTGTTAATTGTTTGTGATTATTTACTATGGAGTATATACTATAAGGAAAGCGTGTCGTATATGAATTATTGATTTCGTTTTATTAGATAGTTGATAAAAGACTATAACGAAAAATACTCTAGAGTTAGACCCGTCTATAGATATCAGGATAGTCGGGGTACTCGCTGTGCGTTTCTTACCCGGCAGGGTTTAGATCGGAAGTTTCTCACCGAATTAAACGGTTAAAAAGGAGAATTGGAAAAAATAGTTGTAGATGGTGACTCGTCCCCGCCATCTGGTCTGCTCTCTCATTGGCTCGACCCTAACTCGTGAAAAGTATAGCTTCCTCTGAGCCTTAGACCTTCAACTTAAACGCATACGTTATATTTATGACTAACATAATTAGAAGACATATAAATAATCGCAATAGATCTGGATTCTATTATTATTATTTAATTTTATTATTCTCTCTTTTATATATTTCTTGATATATTATTGTCTCAATTATTGATATTAAGTGGAATTTTGTAGTTCTTATATAATGATTAAATATTTAAAATTTTAATGATTATATAATTAATATATATACATATTTCATTATTACTCTAGCTGTTTGATATGTTATTTAAATATTACTTAATAATTTATAATCTGTAATAATTGCTTGTACTTTTTATTAAATAAGGTATTGAATTGATTATTAATCATTATAATTATTATTATTAATTATTATTATTTATCTATAGATATAATCATAATAAATAGTTCTTAGTCATTATTTTCTTTTTGTTCTTATTATTATGTTTAACCTCATTATTTAAATTAGATAAAAAAACAGTACGAAATATATGTATATTATACATTGCAATTTTAATCGAATGACATGTAAATATAAATACTTTCTATGAATAATTATGTTTACTTTAAATAAATTAATATAATTATATATATTGGCTTCTAGGATATAGTCTCCAATCATAAGTTGATTTGAATTTGTAATGACTAAAATAATTGTTTAGTGAATCAATATATAAATTTGTTACATATTATTGTTAAATAAATTAAAATTATGCAGACATTAAATTTTATTTTATAGTTTTCCATAAATTAATATTTCAATCTCTTTTCCCATTGAAAAATTCTTTATTAAATATTTTAGGAGAGCTGGTCCATTGTAATAGTGAAAGCAAAGGGGGCGTCACAACTCACAACCATTCATGAGGAGAAAATTATCGATGTAATCTGTGAAAAGGGTTCTTCCATGAGGTAAAGAAGCTGAACTCCACATTTTCAAGATATCCTTGCGCATCTCAATCATTTGTCCTTAGCAACAGTCTATTTTAAGTGCCGTTTTCCCCAACAGCTTTCAATACCCCATTCGCATACGCCATCTTAGGCCAACCTCTTGTATGTTTTCACCAGATATTTCTGGTGAAACGTACACTCTATAGTTGATGTTTCTTCATAATGTGTCTCCTAAACTGGAACAGTTTTTGTGTTATATGTTGTGATATTTCTCATGAAATGTTCATTCAGTTGAGTGAATATCTATTTATTTGTTATCCTTTCGGTCTATGTAACTTTCATCAATCTTCTCCAGATTCATTTCAGCTGCCTCTATCTTTTTTTTCATCTGCAGTGGAGAAATTTAGACCACAATCTTTATATATTGCTTCCCGGATTTTGTGACAACTATTTAGAGTGTTCATAAAAATTGACAGACATTTTACTATTTCTAATTTCCTTACTGAAGTCATTGTTTTCCACTATGACTTTCATTCCTTCAAACAAAGCGGAATACAATCGTAGAAAGGAAGAAATTCCTTTTGCTATTTCTGAGACGAAAATTTAACTTTTGTCTCCAAAAATAAACAGATTGAAGACCATTGACTGCTTTCTTAATCTTAAAAAGAGTATTTCAAAATAACGTATTAAATATAATTTTTTATCATCATCATATAAATATGTAAATATTAAAATAATAATATAATACAAATTTGTTCTAAAGTATGTAAATCTTGTTTACTAAATGTAAGGAGAATCTTATAAAAAATTGCTTTAATGAAAAAAGAACTTTTTTGCTATTAGATTAGTTTAACTATAGGTTATTTTGAGTTTAGATAAATAAGTAAGTAAAGCTATTAGTGGCGTTATATTTAACATCCGGGAGTTTAAGGCACTGAAAATGGATGGCACAGTTAGATTTGAATTTGTTTTTTATATATAATTTTCTACTTAAAAATGAATTATACCGAGCAGGTGAACATTAAGTAGCGTGGATGCAAAGAGTGGTAGGTTGTTTTACGTGAGCATACTACGTATGAGGGGTAGCAGGGTGTATGAGGTAGATACTATGTAGTCCTATCACGTACTATGCTGTTACTCGTCAGGTCTACATAAAATATCCATCTATAACTAAAAGGTTTATAATAAATAATGAATATCAAATATTATTTCCTATATTTACTTTCAGTATTTAATAACTTAATATATTTTAATATATTATCTATATATTTATAGTATGTATATATGTTTATTGGTGGACGGTAATGTGACGGGTGAAATATTAAGGCTATGTGAATGTGAGTAGTCTATATATTCACTAATAAATATAACGTAGTGCGATTTCATAGAACGGAATAATCAGTTCCAGTGACATGTCTCTAGTAGAATGTGTGAAACCAAGCGATAATTATTTGTACTGTAAAATTCAAACCCCCCCTTTCCTTAAACAAATCTTCACTCGTATCTCTCTCGAGAGTCTCTCAGAGTCATCTCTCATTTTCTTTATATATATAAATATATAATATATTATAATATGATATATATAATGTATATTAATAATATTATTTATATATATATATTATTTATATTATATATATTTATATATATTTAAGAGTGAGAAGTTAAGAGAGTAGTCAATATTATATATATAATCTTATTTACTATATTATAAAATATATATTCTATATATTAGGTATAATTTTCTTAATATATATATATATATTAATTAATTATATTAATATATATTTTATATTAATCTGTATTTCAGCTTTTAGGGAACAATTTGGGTTTTGAACACCTCCAGATGGTAAAGGGTGTTGTTACCACCGACACAATGAGCTAATAAAGGAACTACATTTTACTTCTGAAAGATATAGTTCTTCTTCAGAGTAATAAGGTACCGTCAATCTGAAGTCATTTTCGCGAATTCCACCGTGCATCTCGGTCAGGGGTAATATATAGTATAATTCGGGATCATATTGTATTATGAATTATGTAAGTATTTCTTCTTGGGAAGAAAGTATTCTTTCAGAAGTAAATGGTGGTTTTCCTTTTAGTTCATGTGGTCGATGGTACACCTGATTTACCATCAGGGAGAGTATGGTTCAAAACCCATACTCTCATAAAAAGTAAATATAGGGTTTATATATATATAATATATAAACTATTCGAATTTACGTAGCATGAATTCTATAAGATTAATATTATAATAACTATATTATTATATATAATGATAGTGTATATATATAATATAATATAATATAATATATTATATATATATATATATTATTTTATATATATATAATTATATATATATAAGTTATATAATTTTTAAGTGTTTTATTAATTTGAGTTGAGTATTCTTTTAAAAGTTTTCTTTGGAGAAACTGATTTTTTATGCTTAGCTATTATATTTCAGTTGTTTATTTTTTTTTAAGTTATTCGAGAGTTTTTTATCATATTTTTATTATTAATGGTATATGTTATTATTATTTTATTTTATTTTTTTAATTTATTAGTTCTTTATTATTTTTTTTTATTATTATTTTTTATTATTTTTTATATTGTTTAAATATTTTTATAGAGTATATTGTAACTGTCTTTAATTTTCTGTCGCGTCGTTTGCAGAGTGGACTGCACGGTTTTAATATCCATTGTACAATACATGATTCATTAGCTTTGATTTTACAATCTGTTGTTTATAATTTTAAATAATTATTATATGATACTATTAAATCTTAGTTCTGTAAATTTCCCACATTTCGGAAATTGAATACCAAGGTTTCACTGGCTTTATCAAATTCTTTTTTGAAAGAAGATTTGATCGTTTTCTATAATGATTTCAGGTTAGAGGGAAGCTAAGTGTAAAAAAATGAAACTTTAATATTTATTATGGAACTGGTGCCATTTTTCCCATTAAAATTTTTTTAATCTGAAATTTTTTATTGTTAAGCACTCAAAATAGAAACAATTTCCTAAAATTTATGCCCTCTAATACATTGATTTTGAACGTTTTTCATTACTATTTGGGTTTGTTTTGGTTTGTTGTTTTATTTAGAAGAAAAGCCAATGTTTCCTGAATAGTTTGTTGAGATATAGGTACTTTCAGAATTTGCCGTTGAATGGTATGAAAACATGGAATATGTTAATGTAATCTAAAAAAAAAAAAAAAAAAATCTTAGCTTTTGATTTTCCATAGAGGCTTATAAATCGTCCATTTCCCCAAGATATTACGTTCATAGCTGCTATTTTTTTGCAATATTTTCCAGATATTCACCCCGCTTCATATAAAACCACGCGTTTCAATTTTAATTTGGATGAGAAATCAGTGTCTTTGTTTATTACTGCAAAAATGCTTTTGCTCTGTGTCATGGTGGATCATGGGAACATATAATTAACTAAATTCATTAAAAATTTTTCATACCTCTTTAATACATACTGGTATTACTCATACTTGTAACTATTTAAAATATTTTTCATCTTAAAATTCCGTAAAATTCCATTTTATGAATCAGAGAAATAACTTGTAGCAGCGAAAATTCACAAAACCATTTTCAGTAGCGGTGGTCAGAGAAGGGTTTCTCTTTTGTTTAATGTATTAGACAACCAGTGCTGAGTTTTTTTTTTTTTGTTATATATTATAAGGAAATTAATAATATAATTGATGTTAGGTTCAAGTTTAATTTAGTCAAGAATTATGGATTGATCTCGAAAATGTCCAGAAACAAAATTTGCTCTCAAGTGGCAAGAATGCAAAACAAACTAGAAACATTAGAAGTATAGAAGACAGTAAGAAGTCACATGGGTTCTATCGAGACTGTCCCAGTCAACTAATGAAAACCAGTTACCAAAATGCTTATGCAAGTCACAAAGCACCCTAGGCTGTTAATACTTAATAGTCACAGACATAGTCTGGTGGGCCAACAAAAGAGGAAAAAAACTACAGCTAAAGTAACATGCTAATCTACATCAGGTCCATCTCTAATCCAGATTCAGATTGTTCCCAATGGTTTTTTTTCAGAAAACCCCACATTGAAAAAACCCTGAGAAAACCCAAATTTGGGTTTTATTTTCAAAAAAAAATTATAGAAAAATGAAGAAAACATGTTTTTTTTTTTTTGTACAGAAGAAAGTTAATTTTGGGAGGAATTAAGAAAGCCATATACATGTTTCCTATGTTAATTTAATTACAGGTCAAAAAGAAATTTAATTCCCTAAAACAGAATTAGTGTGTATTACTTGGTGTTTCATTTGGGAATACCATTCAATGTTATGTAAGAAATTTATATTTTGACAATGCTTGCTGGCTCTTTTGTATACCAAGCCCTGTTTCTTAGCTTAGACCGAAGAATATGGCCAAATGTGCGAGAACACGCCTTTCATAGGCAGAACCTTGGTGGCAGCTTAAAAAGAATCTGGAGCAGAATATGGCAGAGAGAATATGCGAAGAATCCTGTTTGGAAGGAAAGATTGTTTTTTGTGTTCGTTTTCCATAATTTTCCAGACCATTTTGAAGGACAAAAAAAAAAACGCGAAAGAAATATATCAAAAGTTTGGGTTTGTTTTCAAAAAATTATTAGAAAATAAGAAAGATGTTTTTTTTTTTTCAAAGAGTTTTTTTTTTAAATTAAAAACATTCAAATTTTCCTTTAAAATTTTTTCATGAGATACAAAAAAGCTTAAATTCCCTAAACAATTTAGTTTATTTTGGGGTTTCATTGAATCACCTTGCATTTAGTTAAGAAATTTATATATTGTGTGACAAGCGTGTGCTGGCGCTTTTTAACTCAAGCTGTTTCTTAGCTTAAGACCAGATATGGCCAAATTGTCGAGAACACCTTTTATAGAGGCAGACTGGTGGACAGCTTAAAAAGATCTGTGAGGCAGCAATGATGCAGGAATCCTTTTGGCAAGAGTTTGTTTTTTTGATGTTCGTTTTTCAATAATTTTCCACCATTTCTGTATAAAGTTTCAATCGAACGATAGAGGATGGAAAAAAACTGGTATCGTTTAATAGCAAATGCAGAAGGTGGCGAAATAGTTCATGGGTTTGTATAATTCAAACCACGGATTCAGCTTCATCTTGGCTGCTGACTGGGATAAGTCAGATCCTAGGTACAAGCGAAAATATTATTATATATAATATATTATATATATAGTTATGTATAATATAATATAGTAGTAGTTGTTTTATAATGTTGTTTATAGTCTATAAATTGTATAGATAAATAGTATATATATATATAATATATATATATATACTGATATATATAGTATGTATATATATATATATATAGTAATAAGTGAGTATAGTATATATAGTATATATATATGGCTTATATTATTTTCATTAGAAAATATCATTTGGTATTCAATTCCGATATCTCAAAACACTGGTTATCTATAGGTTTATTATAAATGTATTTCAGCGTTAAAGTTTCATTACATAGCCCATGTAATGTTGAGGGATACAGCAGGTTGGCTACATAAGAGATGGTTCTAGAGCATCGGCTCCATTCGTTTCGCTTTACATTGCTGGTGGTAGGGCAGTTTAAATTTCCGGGATAACTGTCCGGATAACATTAAGGCATTTGCAGGGTCTACACTTTCTGAAAGTCAGGGAAAGTCGAGGGAAAGTCAGGAGGAAAAGGTAAAATGTTAACCAACCCTGTTCAACGCCATCACCCATCATGAAAATCAGGATTCCAAAATACCCCCAGGAAACTTTAAAATTGGTCTAGGTAAACCCAAATAATGATCCATGGACCAGGTTACATATTTTTGATATATTTTTTTCCTTAACTGTATATGTGTGCGAATGAGAAGAGTGTATTTGTAAGTGAGAGTGAAAAGGATGGGCAGGAACTGACATTAGTCCATAAATCTACTTCTACCTTTTCTTTCTATTTTTAGTTCACTAATTACCGCACTATTCTTCCTATTCTGTTCGTAGAGGGTTTCCAAGTTCATCCTTTCGATTGAAGGTGATGTGTTTTAGACTGTATGTAGACTGTATGACTTATGACTTAACCTGTTTATATCTTTTTCTTTTTAGGGGATTATACTTTTTTGAGTTTTTTTTTTTGAGGTTTGATCACGAAGTGATTTTTGATTTTTTGTGCAGTTGGAAGTATTTATTATTTGATTTATAAAATTAGCTTCAAGCAAAAAACAGCTTAACTTTAACGACTGAGGGGTTGGACGTCAAACTGATCTTGTTCATTGTCTGTTCACAGACTTTGAACATATCGTCTTAAATATTATGGAAAGATTGTTTGAAGTCCAGTAAAAATGCCTGCTTACAGATATAGAGAACCAACAACTAGAGCTTTGGCTTAGCTTACATGACACTCTTGAATGCCCTAGACTGTGGCAACATCAAGAATGACAGAAGAAGATATAAGAAAGGATGTCTGCTATGATACAGAGGCTGTTCCAATGGTCTCTCTCATCATTGGGATCGCTAGTACTAGTGTTTTCATCAGCCAGAACAAGGGAAACAAAAGATTTGATTTTTGCTCTAGAGGCATTGTACAACAATAAAACGGAATCACAGATTCTGTTGCGAGCAGAAAAAGCACATACTCTACTTTTTTGCAGTGAAGCTCATTCCTAGCCTTGAATTAAAATTCAAAACTATTTTTTGGATTAAATTAAGTATCCAAAGATTTGGATTTTTTGGATTAATGGTAAAATTCAGAAAAATATTTTGGATTAATGAGGTTGTTTTTTCTTTGCTATAGCCCGGTGAAGAAATACAATGTATGCGAAGTCGGTGGCAAAATTAAAGTTAAATTAGGGACGATATTTTCGCGATGAAATGCGACAGTGACGGAGGGTTTTCGTATAAGGAATTAAGGCAATTTAGTGGAGAATCGTGAAAGAACATAGTCTGATTTCTCTAGAGAACAGTGACACAAGCTAGTAAGATCTCATGAAGTATTCGCATAAAGTTCCTATCACTACTGGAGTTCGCTCAAAAATGTTGACAAATGTTAAGAGCTGCAATGAAGGAGATATGAAGAACATTCAAAGGTCAAAACAGTGAAAGAAAAAGAAGAGAATAAAAAGGTTTGAAAAAAGAATATTATCCATGAGAATCGAAATAAAACTTGAAGAGGCAGAGAAGAATTGTTAAAGACATGAAGGGCTTTACAGAAGAAGGACGCTATAGAAGTCAAAATGTTCAAATGCTTGGAGAAGAAAAATTAAGTCTAAATCTCCCATTAGAACTGTGGTTGTGATTCACGTGGACGCTATTGGCAGAGCTAGGCTATTAATGTTAGAGTTTGTTAATTGTTATTCTGTCTTTTGTAGTACGAATAACCTGGTTTTCCCTTTTGGAAAAAATAAAAAGAGGAGTGGGCTTTGGGACGGTTATGGGTAAAGGTTATAGGCTGAATTACTAAAAAAAAGTATTTGTTTTTAATTATCGAAAATCCGTGAACGCAATTTCTCTAAAGTAAAATTTTTCAATAATTTAATGTAATGAACTAGAGCTAACATAGGCCTGCAATAATATTTATTTAGGTATTTTGTTTCATCCAAGAGTAACGAACACGCTGGTCAGTGGGGAAAGATTTTTGCAAATTGGCTCGGAAAGAGGGAAAGTCCAGGGAATCAAATTCAAGAATTTTAGGTGTGAACCCTGCAATTTTTTAAAAAAAAAATTTTTAAATTTTTTTTAGATATATATTTATATAGTAATTGTAGTAAAACATAGCAGTAATCGAAATAATATATATATAGGTATATACTATATATTAATATATATCATATAGATGAAGTATATATATATATATAGGTATAGGTATATATAGTATATATATAGTATATATATATAATATATATAGATATATGATATATATATATATAATATATATATAACAGTAGAATGAGTTACCCATTTTTTCAAAAAATCTGTGGGCAAAGAAATCCGTGAAAAAAAGCTGTGTGGGGGAAACAGAAAAGCCAAAATGGAGTGGGTTTTTTCACGGTCGTTTTTTTTTCCTGAAAAAAACAGGATTTGAAAAAATGGGGTCGTTGGTTTCTTTTTTTTCGAAAAAACCCAATTTTTTGGCAAACCCTGGTCTCTGCTCAGTTTTATAGTCTGAGTTACAACATAATCATTTTAGTTTTTGACCCAGTGCTGTACTGAAAATCCAACGCAGAAGTTTGGGCTTTAGTCAAATGAGTACTATATTGATACCAACCATCCAATCCTTCCATAAATGTTGCAAGCAGTCGCACTATAACGAACAACCTGCGGTGGCAAACCGATTCCGAAAGACAATGTAACAACCCTAGGTTACTGGGATGAAATGCTTCATTATGATCACAATGGTAAAGGTTTTATAGATTTTCGGTTAACTAGTCCATAAGGTCTCCCTTCCGGTGGTTAAGGATGAATAATTATATGTGATGACACACAGTATCAAAGTTCATGAGTTAGATTTTTCATACTTTCATGCCTCTGAAAATCGCGACAGAAAACATCGTGCCCTAACTCCCTTCAGGAAGGACTTTCTCTTAGCCTCTGTTCTGCCCTTAAAGAGCCAGAAAAGTCATCTTGTTGCCTACATGTTTGCAATCTCTCTAGCATAATCTAGTGGTCTTTTCTTGAAAAATAAGGAGCCCAAAACTTGTGCCGCAATTACTCTATTGCCTGGTCTAGACATAGCTTATTAAGTTAAACACATGGATCCATTTTTAACTTTATAAATTCTTTGTGCTATATAAAAAATAAATAATAAATAATTTAATAATGTAGCCTAACCTTTAGCCTAATTGTGCTACTATTTGAAATCACAATTCTAATTTAAATTATCATAACTAATAAATGAAAACATTATTTAGGATAATCTTTTTAAATGCTTTTAAAAAATATTCCTATTTTTATGTAATGTTTTATATAATCAAAAATAATCCATGCACACCAAAAATAATAAATTTCTATTAAACTAAGGTAAGCTCCAATGGTTATAATTGCTTCTAATTAGCTTCTCATCATAGTTTTCAATACATATTTAACTCAATATATAGAATAGAATTATATACTACAGAAATAATAAAGTTATATTAAAATTATATGTATAATTATTCTCTAACATACTACATTATAATATTTAGTTGTACTATATAATAATCACTAATTTTATGTAATTTTAACTAAAATATGAATTAATAGTCCTTTTTTTATACAGTTATTGCTATAGTGTAATATGGATTTTATTTTAAAACTTTCTGAAAATTTAATACAGAATATGTGTGGTAAAAGTTAGGCAAATTTTAGAAATCGTCTCACAATAAATTTTGTCAGAAAACGATAGGTATATGACGTTAGCGTCAATGTTAAATTAGAGCAACTTATAAAGGCACAACGTTTTACGGGACACAGGGAAAGAACATGCGAATAGTTCATGACTATATATTACCGAGAAGCTTCTTTTTTGCGAGGCTGCCAGATGCCCCCGTACCTGATCGTGAGTGGTGATAAAATAATAATTTGAAGAACTTCAAAAACTTCTTCAACGGCTATTTTTCTTTTCTTTTTTCTTTCTTATCTATCTATCTGTTATTTATTATATATCATTATATTCATGTATATATTCATCATACTCGATCAAAAATTTTAATATATATATGTATCGATTGTGTGTGAAATCAGGCGATTAGCCTGTTGGAATTAAAATTATTATTTAGAAATTATCTATATCATAGGTAGTAATTAGTCAAATATTTATATATAGTAAAAATTTGCCCTTATTAATAATTATTTTATTAGTAATTTGTTTTTATTAATGCTTTTTCTTTTCTTTGATTTTTAATTTTTAGGAGAACTTGTTGGATATATATTTTTAGGTGTCAAATACTTTATATGTTTTTATTTAACTTTTCAATAGTAGTCAGAGCAGGTTGACTATTTACTCATATGAGAACATATAAAGGATGGTAAATTATTTCATTTATTGCTAACTCTTATATTTATTATCCCTTTTTTAATTTCTTGTATCTCGAGTAATTATAAATATATAAGCTAAACTAGAGTTGTTATACTCAACTTTCTACTATAAAATAATGTATATTTACTGTGTTTAAGCAATATTGAAAAAAGCAGTAGTTCGTTATAAAGCTTTGAGTTAACGAATAAAAATGAATATTGAGAGCATATTGGAATATACTAAACTTCTTGGGTCATTACTATATTTGTATAACACATATATACAGAAGGTTCTTTATAAAAAACTAGGTCTAATGTATATATATTTATTATTTATTATCTTTTCTGATTTCAGCGAATAAGCTTCTTATATTTATAATAATAATTTGCCTAAATAATAATAACTAGCAGTGTTTGATTTGATAGCCTTGTTTTGAATTAGTGCTGTTTTGTGTGTAGTCTAACTTAGAATAAAATGTTCATCCTAGAACGCAATTTCGAGATATAAATAGAAAGTTGTTGCCAGTTTAGATACAAATCACATCGGAATTTTCTTAATATGCTTTGAGCGTTCCGACAAACGTTCGCTTCTTAACATACATAGGATGACAGTTATTAAATAGTATGACTTACCGTCGGTCGTCAATAAGCTGCGCTGGTGCGCAGATGCAGATGAGGCGGGTGAGATATGAAAATATTTTGCGCAATGAAATTGCAGCCATTTAAATATGCCGATAAAAATAAATGGAATGCTAGAAGTTGAAGAAGATGGATAAAATAATTTGTATAAGAATGAAGATAGTTTTTTAAAATTGATTTTATTATTTCAAATAATGTATTTTAATTTTTCGTAACTTAATAAGGTTATTATTTTATTATTATTATTATATTTAATATTAGGTTATTATAATGATTATTTTAATTATTATATTCTAATTTCTTTATATATGGGTAATTTGACTTCATCCATATATTTTGAGATGATATTATTATTGATTAATTATTGAAGTTCAAATAATATGTTGCTTCTATACTTATCCAGGTTATGTTCTTGTGGTGTGATTGGACATATCACAAACAGTGCTTAATATGGATGAAGCGGTAAATAGGCATAACAAGTGTTTACGCAGAAGCAAATATCGCTTGACAAGTCACGATAGATTTTGTGGAATATAGATAGGAACTCATCCCTACACGTAGAATCTCTTAAATTATACTCGTTCACACTTCTTTCATTCATAATGGAAACTGGCAATTTTCCAACATCTACAGATTGTTGATGTAACTTCTAGATAAAAGAATAATAAGAAAAATTCCATTTAACAAGGGTCTGTTGTCACAACCGGGACTCTAGTCTAAGCCGCTCTCGACAGTTAGTCTGATCTTAAAATGGCAAGTGCATTAGGAAATCGCTCACTCAATTAAATTCTTCTTGGTGCCAGGTTCTCAGTCTTACTTAAGTGAAAAACCTTTCAAAACTAAACAAATACACACGCTCAGGCTTCACTACAGGTTTTATTTGATGCAGCCGATCAACTGACCAAAAATGGTGGTGTGTGTGTCTCTTGTGCTGCTTGCCAAGCTGTTTCTTCTTTTATTCTCATTTAAAACAGAGCTTAAAAAGCTAATTTAATAACTTTACTTCTTACTCTACCACCAGGTTAATGTTCATTTTTTTGTTATCTTTTACTCCAGAAATTTCAGATTGTATATTTTTTACTCACTATAAGCATAATGTGATTTCACAATACTTATATACATATTTTTGTCATTTATAACCTATTATATATTATACGACTTAATTACATCTATCCGTTAATTTTTCCAGTATGATCATAAACATATATTTTCATACCACTCAAAAAATTTAATTTCTTCATCATTTTACTAACTAATTTTCTTCTATGACCCAGATACTAAGAATTCTTTCCCTGTGATATTCGATAATTTACAAAATTCTACTTAATCCTCGATGGATATTTTATAAATGTGGAATTTTACTGTCCATAAATCGAATTATCATGATATACTTACATAGATGTTAATACTTCGTGTTACTCTAGGTGGGAAAACTATTTGCTACTAAAATGTTTTGTAGAGCCATTTTTTTTAATCTTACCTTTAAAGAAAATTCGGTTTTTTAGATTTTCAATATTATATAAACTCTAAATGGGTTGTAACTATCTAACGGTGGTTCTGTCTAAACTAGTTAAACACGATTTGATGTATACCAATTTTTAAGTTATAAAATGTTTTCTACTAAAATTGTTTAGTAGGCCTTTTTGCCTAGCTAAAATATGATTATCATAGTACATTATAGGGGCAGTGGCGTGTCTATTCAACTACAATTTAGTTTTGGGTCGTATTTATATAGAGTCACGGGATCTAATTGGATAGGAAAAATAAAAACTTTAGCAATTCGCAAAGCCGCATCTTTATTATTCTTCTTGTGTCCTCATAATTTACAAATCCTCAAAGTTATTAAAACTTGAATCTAACCTATGTTATTTCGATGTTTAACAAGTGTAAACTTTACAAATGTCGTGTTTGAAATGTTATTTTAATTATTTAATTTTCTAGCCCAGATTCTGAATTTATTCGTAGTACATGTACAGTTCATTTATAACAAACGATTATCGCTTGATACAAGTTGCTAAAGAAAGAATTTTTGATATTGATAAATCCATTAGCGAAATAGCTTACGATTTAGGATTTAGATACCCACAACAGATTCTCTGTTTCATGGTATATAGAAGGTTTGTAGCACATTCGTACAAAGATCTCGCAATACAAAAAAAGAAGGAAAGTTTAATTTTTATGTTAATAGATAACATTGTTGGCATCTCCATTAGAATCTATTGTTTTATCAACTATTCTTTTTCATTTTTCACATCTATATTTAACTTACACAATTTTGTTCGCAGTATATGCGTGCATGTAAGTCTTTAACATCTTGATTCGTTTTGTCTTAGCGAGCAAAATGAAATCAATCTAAAAGGTTAGGTCCTAGGGGCCCAGATTCCAACCTTGCCGATTTCAATTCTAAAGAACTTCTTTATTTGGCTTAAAGGGCACTTCTTACGGCCAACAGCACGATCCGTTACGCATAATATGCAAATTGGTTGTCAAAGTTAGAGGGCAGGGGTTTAGCCGGCGGCTCTCGACCATTCCATTTCATTTGAAACCACCTCCCCCCCCCTCCCATTTTCACCCCTTACTCTAATTTCTTTTTTTCATAACCCCCCATCCATATACTTATAAAAGTTGAATAACCAAAGAGACCGTAGCACATTCTCTGCCTCCTTTCCGCCTTATTAATATTAAACCAATCACTTTCAACTCCATATATTCTTATACACGCTTCCCTATCGTTACATACTTTTGATTCCATTGAGAAGCCTACCACCAACACCATGTATTACTAACATCTGCCATAGAGTTTCCCTATTAATCCTATTGTACAGCTGTTGCAAATTCATAAAACCTAAATACAATTGTCTCTTCTCTCATTTTCTCAATCATTTGTTTCAATATAAAGATTTGATCCACAGATCATTTACCACTTCTAGGCGCACTTTGTTCTTCACCAATCAGTCCCTCAGTATCTCGACGCACTCTTTCAACCAAAATACCAGCATATATCTTCCTACAACACTTGATAAACTAATTTCCCCATAATTCCTACAGTTACCCTTATCCCCTTCCATTTGTATAAGGGTACTTTACTGCTCTCCTTCAATCCCTCGGAATTATACCCTCCATAAACGTTTTGATACTCAACTTCCAAATCCACTTCATCGCCTTCTCGCCTCCGTTCTTGATCATTTCACCAGTAATTTCATCTATGCCTGCAGATTTACCATTCTTCAATTTTCTCAACTCTACTCATTACTCCTCCTTAACTAATTACCTCATCCCCAAATATACTATTCCTTCTTGCAGCCATCTAAACCCACACACATCATATTAACCGTCTCATTACTGTCCAATGTTATGCAGATTTTTGAACTGTTCCTACACACGCACACCTCACATCCACTCATCGCAGTTACGAAAGCACCAATCCTTTTCATTTTCTAAGGAGATCCCCTTATTCTCAACATTCAATTATAATTCATTTATAAGGTTTGTTCCCTATTCCTGTAAGCCCAAAAATATTTCATTCCAACTGTCATTTACCTCTTTGTTTTCTGCAACGTATGGCCAAACTTTTTAGTATCCTCTTTCCTCCTTATAATAATTCCAAACATCTTTTCTTTGAAAAAACTTATCATTTTCCTTTAGTACATTCACCACGCTTCTTTTAACCGCTTGCATCTACCTCTTCATTCCAACCACTCACTGTTAACGATTCTTTACTTCCTACTGTTAGCACCATCCACATACCTCCTTTGCACTGCAAACTGCTTCCTTCATTTGCTTCATTTCACATTCAAACTGATTTATTTATTCAGCGCTCTTAAATACTTATCCTAATTACCCTGTTCACTTAACTTCTCACTCTAAATTTGCTTCATCCTCTTTCCCTATTATTATTATTATCTATTATTATTATTAATTATTATTATTATTAGTATTCATTATTATTATTATTATTATTATTATTATAAATTTAATTAATATTAATATTATAAACCAAATTATTTTTTAATTGAGAATAATTGCTTTTTATGAATGTTCACTTTATATCAAAATTATTTTATCCACTATAAAACTAAATATTTATCTACAGAACTTTGTGTTTATTGTATCAGAATTTAAGATTTTTTTTTTTTAAGGATTTTTTTTTTTTTTTTTGGTAATTTTTTTTTTTCCTTTTTTTTTTTTTTTTCAGTTCAAATATCAACCAGGCAAATCAGTTATGCCAGAAGCAAAAAGTCCAAGGTAGGTAGTTTTTTTCTTAAATTATTATTGATAAAAAAATTTACTCAAACTTTCCAGGCATAAGGTAAAAAAATTTTCCATGCCTGTTTGGGTGTACAAATCCGATTTCAAATATTATGCCAGATCTGAATCTGAGTCAAAATCCGAATTAAACTCCTAAGCTCTTGCAAATCCAATTGTAGTAACAAAAAAAATTAATTATTGTATCAGATAATTTTTGTATATAAATATGTTAGGGCCTACGAAATTAATAATAATAATAATAATAATAATTTCAATTTTCAAAACTTTATTCATGTTATGAACAAAACATTTATAGGTTTTTACAATATTTAAAGTTGGTCCTACAGTATTAAATCCATTTGTTTAAATAAGAAAACTGTCCATTACTTTGAAAGTGGGGGGCGGGGTGCTCGGGGAAACACAGTAGTTTCCTTTAAGCTCCCAGAAATTAATACATATATGAAATTTTATTGCTTACAGTATTGATAATAATTAATAATAACTAGTAGTAAATAATAAGGGATAAAGTAATTAGATTAATAATATTCCTAAATACTGAAGTATAATAACAAGGTATAGTAAAGTGATTGTTAATATAATAACAATAATAATAATAATATAAGTAATAATAAATAATAATAAGAATAATAATAATAATAATAATAACAATAAATAATAAGTATATAATAAGAATAATATAATAATAATATGATTGTAACTTGTACGGTAGTGGCAAAATATTAGGTGTTGGATGGTATTTCCCTTCAGACAGACTTTTTGTTAACATTCAAGGTTTGTTGGACACATAAATCTGTATTTTCTTTGCTTCTGGGTTTGTATATGTGGTGTGGCCACAGCGGATTTACATACAGTGGGAGTATCGAAGAAAGGTAGGTTACGACTCGAAATTTGTCCTGTGGTTGGATTTCTGACTGTTATCATAAGGTGAGCTTTTATCAATTCTATTTTTATTATTTATTATTAATTATTATTATTTTATTATTATTATATAATTATATATATTATTATTATTATTATTATTAATTTTTTATTATTATTATTATTATTATTATATTATTATTATTTATTAAATTATTTATTATACTCGTTTGTTTAGCGTAGATAGAATTTTTCTTTTTCAGTGGGTAGGGAACGTCTTCGTACGCTCGAAAGCCTTTCGAGGTTGTTGTGTGT
>JABUQX010090941.1:0-11033 GCA_015478945.1 Trachelipus rathkii
CAATACTTCGTTCAATTGTTTAGGTGTTTTAACCGTTTTCACGCATTTATCATTGAAACGCTTTCGCATGGCATGAAGAATAACCTAAAACCTTTAAATTTAAGGTAAAATCATTACTGTAAAGTTGACTATTCAAAATTAAGTAAAAAATAAAATTAAGTAAAAGTCAAGTTTCATATTTTGATAAATAGGCTACTGAATAGAAAGAAAGAAAGAAAATTAATAACCAATAATAATAAATAATATATATGTAATAATAATAATAATAATAATAATAATAATAATATATTAATAATAATAATAATAATAATAATAATAATAATAAAATAATAATAATAAGTAATAATAATAATAATAATAATAATAATATAATAATAATAATAATAATAATAAGTAGTGATAAATAGAGATTATAAGATCCCCATCCTTTGAATTAGATTGTCTTTTTCAACAAAATTTCCACTAATGTATCAACTGGTTATGGTAATGTGGTTGCATGCTGAAGAGAAAAAGAAGATCAACTATAAAGAGGATTTTTTTTAAATAATTTAAAAAGTTTTTAGTAAAAATTTTAAAATCAACTATCTGAAAGATCCCTTTTTTTTATTCTTCATATAATTATGCATTCATATATTTTCAGACATCCAGTAAATGGGATCATACACAACCAGAACACTGGACTGAGGATCTTCCTTTTGCATTGCTTGGAAAAATACGCTCACTTTCAGAGGCACTTTTTCATTTCGAGAGAATTATTCACATGCATCCATGTTTTCGTTCATCACGACGCTCACAAGACTGATCTACAGCCTCGGTATGACGACCCGTTTAAGGTCTTGAGCAGGGCAGTGAAATTCTTTACCATTCAACGCCCTATGCGAACAGAAGTCTTCTGCATCGATCGTCTAAAGCCAGCTTTTCTAGAGGACGACCGTTGGGAACCTCCCAACTTTCCACATCCTCCAGGCATTCTGTTCCCTACTTCTTCTTCCCCCCCTTGCATTTCCTTCTCCACCTTCACTTTCTTTCTCTTCTCCTCCTGATTTTCCGCCTCCTCATCCTTCAACACCTCCAGTACAGTCGTCTGTGTCTCCACCCTTCATGCACTTTTCCTTCGCTCCTCTCTGGCTCCACCACCGGGTGAAAGAAGGACGCAGCGCTACCTGGTTGGGAACCCTGACCCAGCATACTGAGGGGAGAAGTATGATCGGACAGACTCTACCTAACTTTGTTCTGGTCACTCACTTTTATTGCCGTGAGCTGCTAGTGTTTCCCATTGCATTTACCTCTGAACACCCAGCTTAAAACACGATCAAGTACAAAGTCTGGGTTTAGGTTTTTAGCAAAGATTGGATCCGGCTATGACAAGGATCCTATCTTGAAAAGTGTGTACATAAGCAGCAAACTCAATAAATGTTGATATTTCTCTTTGGAACTTTCCTCAATCTGCAATTACCTTTCGACATAGTGGACTTACATCTTAGAAGTCTACAGTATCCTCAATCTCTCATCTATCCTATCCACGATATCATCACTCTCTGGCACCTGGATGACATACTCTCATCTATCTGTATTTTGAAAAATCCTATCTAAGTATCGTGTCATAGAGTCTCCATTTTAGCAATGCCTTACCCTTTCCCTTAGAAATCTCAATTACCATGTGCCCCTCTCCGATCCCTCCATATCTTGAAGACCGTCCCAACTTGTCACTACAGATTAGATGCTGGCTGACTCTCGAGATCTAACCTTGTTTCTACTTGCTACAACCCATTGCTTAGCTTTCACTTTGCATCACCAGTTGGTTCTGAAAGGAAATACAGTTGAGGGATTGCTTTGATATCTCAATAAAAAGCATAAAGCATTAATATAAATGTATATGCATATATATCTTCTATTTTGCTTATTTTAGTAGTTTTATTTTTAAAACTATTATATACTTCTACATATACTTCTATTATATACTTCTATTTATTTTCTTATACCTGCGCAGTATCTTCTATTTAGTTTTAGCGGAATTTATATTTTTCGTCTCCATGGTATATTCATTTTCTTCATTCACTAAAAATACAATAGGTTTCACTTCAATTCAATAGGTCCTAATTAGTGTGCTTGTGAAATCAAAATTTAATAATCAAAATGTAAAAGTGTTAATTGTAATTTCCATTTCTCAATCTTTATCAACCTACCTCTATTCTCTTTACCTCATACTCACCTATCAATTTAACCTACTAAGTTAGTTAGTTATATTTTAATAAAGCCACAAGGCTGAGTTATCTTAAAAGCTACTAGAACTTCCTCAAGGACCAAAAAAGTCTTTGAATAACCAACAAACTCAAGGTAAGATTTATGTAGTTACACAATTGTACTTATATATTAATTTTTAGTTTTAATATTAAATATCCTTCGGATAAACTGGAAGAATTCTGTACCATATGATACAATGGGTATATTCTAAGTCTGAGTTAGACTAGTAGATATCTCTATCAGATAAAATTTGATAATCTTATGAAAAAAATAACGATGCTATCCCTACTAAAAGTCTAGTAAAGGAACTCTCTTACTTGTAGATGGGGTGATTACTGATCTGGTCCATAGGAATGACAATAAGGTGAGATCAGTTTATGTAAGAACTCCAGGAGCTCAAAATTAACAATTATATCTTGTAATGTTATTGTGATCTATGAAAATTTCTCTAATCTACAGTACAGTTGTTCGAAAACAACTTTACCAGATTCTTTACTTGTCATTTCAATTAATACATCAGTCAACATTTTTGAAGGGTTAAAATCCCCCCTCCCTCCCTCGTTCTCCCTCTATTGTGGATGCTTAATACATAAATTGCTGCTTTGATCGCATAAAATTCATCTGATGGTGTTTTATTAAATGATCTATGATTAACAAAGGGCTCCACTAATCAGAGAAATCATCCTCAGTCATGTATTAGAACATTAGAAATATAGAGACAGTAAGAAGCCACATGGTCCTATCGAGACTGTCCCATTTAAACCACTAACGCAGTTATCATGCTGCTCATGGTAAAGTCCACATAAGCACCATTAGGGCTTGTCAAGATTCCTGTAACTAAAATATCATAGGCCAATTTGGCTTAGTCAAAAAAAAAAATGATATATGATACCCAAACCATCCACCTACCTTAATAACTAAGTTATGGTCACACATTCAGTCTATTCATATAACTACTGTAGGCTTAATAAAGAGAGTTTGGCTTCGTCTAAATATACTATATGGGGGTGATTGACCCAAGTGCCGATGTCCATACATTACCTAGCGCAACCCTGTTCTAAATGTTGCAATCGAGTGAGAGCTCAGGCAATCGCGTCCTGTGGCAGAGAGCCATTCCAAAGATTTGAGAGCGAGAGCGAGTTATTGAAGAATGCTGTGTGTATATCGTAGTATCTTTTTTCTTCTTAATTTTTCATACTTATGCCCCTGCGGTCTCGCGTCCGTGCTCCCGTACTATGAAGAATTTTGAATTGGTACTCGTGGTATTAGTGCATAGATGTAAATATTTTGTAGACTTTGGGTCAAGTCCCCTCTGAGAAATCGCCTTTTCTACAGAAAACATTCCTAACTTGCCTTCAGTCCTCTCTCTAAGTAGTTCTTGTTGACCCTCAAGACCAGAAAATCATCCTTGTTGTGCTTGCTACGTTGCCACTCTCGCGTCGTCTCTAGCATTATCTGTCCTTTTTAAATAAGGCAAACTTGTGCACAATACTCTATACTGGCCTAACATAGCTATTATAGCTATAGTTTACTTATTACTTTCTTGCTCTTGTCACGAACCATTGCGATTTAATAATGCCCACAATGCATCTTATAGCCTTTATTCCTTGCTTCCAAACAGACACTACTTTCAAATTACTGGTTAAATCACAGATGGCCTAATCTTTTTCTTGGTGCAAGCAGACTCTAGAGGCAAGTCTTTATGTCATATTGTAGGTTAAATACTTTTATTGGGTAACGGAGGTGTGAAGGGAATGTCTTTACACTTTTGAAACTTATAAAGATTCAGTGCCTACTTATCTTGGCCGTCACGGCGAAGAAGTTTGAGTGAGAACCGAGTTATTATGAGAAGCCCCGTCTACAACATCTTGACTCTAAAAACTGAGGTGGCCGAGCAGCTGTGTGTTTCGAATACGTGGTCAAACGCAGGGCGAAGCAGTGTGCTCATTGTAATCCCCGTGTGGTGGCGTAGGGAGAGAGTGTATATAGTTGAGTGTATAATATATATATAGTAGGGTTTAGTGTGTGTTATATAGTGAGTATTAGAGTAGTCCGGGTAGTGGTGATATACGTATATTATAACGTGGTGTATGGGGGTCGTTATGCCTTAGGATATTATTATATTATCTAGTTATAGTATATTATTATAGTATTAGTGGTATATATATATTATGGAGGAATAAGACACAATCTGAAACAATGCAAGTACCCATGGCTTGAGTAAAAATTTTGGAAAGGATTTTTGAAAGGCCCCATGATGGTTTTTATTGCAAGTTTTAGTTGGTTTCACATACTGTTTTGCGTATTTCACACGGTGACAACTCTTTAATAAGATCCCAACCATTAGCCTTTCCACCTATACTTAGCAGTTGCATTACTTTTTCATCAGTCTTAGTGTGGGGAACCATTTCAGAAAGCTTCTGTTGGCGTGTAAAGTCTAAATATATATATAATGTGCGGGTAAGAGACTCCATGGCAATGTTGGATAATAGAATATTTTGCCTGATAAAAATTGTTCTAAGTTCAAAAGAGGAAACTTTCTAAGGTTCAGAAAGTTAAGTTAAAGTTTTGTTTAAGAAGAATTTTTTTTAGTGGCAAAGCTTTGCTGGAATTTGAGTTCAGAGCTTGCCACTAAACAGTTTCTTTGAAAAAACCTAACTTATACTTTACTTTCTGAACTTTAGAAAATTTTGAGCTTAGAAAATTTTTTTCAGAGAAATATTTAGATCTAATGAACGGAGGGATTAACCAAATGATAACGAACTGGATTCTCCTCTGTCAGGTGGCAGTCAGTAAATATATTCCCGATATAATTCAAAAGGTTTGGTCTTAACATGACCTATGGGGCCCTTGGTTCTGAAACGTGCTGGGAGGTCATTCAGTACTTGTTATCTCGTTTCGTAAATATTTCTCTATATGACCTGTCTGTAAATTTGCCGAGAACCTTTTACAACCGAGGATGGACGTAAACTAACTGGTAATTTCTAGAAATCTGTTCTGTCACTCCTTCTGTGAGTAGAGTGATGCACACCATATCCATTTTCCAATCATCTGGGTTGGCAGTCTCACTAGGAACCGACCGGGGCCCGGCCCCCGGCCCCGGCCCCGGCCCGGCCAAAAAACAAGAAAAACCGGGGTTTTCTACCGGGTTACCTTGAAATTTTACACTAAATTTATGATGGAGAAGGTTAAAATCAAGCAGAATAAAAAAAGTATATTTTAATGTCCATTACTTCTGTTGTCATATGTTTGTAATAAATTGATGCAGAATATATAAACATACCTAAAAATTAATATAGTCAACATTGTGTTTTTGTGGTATTTGTTACGTATGGATCTGTCGAACTTAAAGAGTGTGTGAGGCCAAATATGAATGGTTGTTTTCCCGAACGTTTTGTAAACATAAAGAATATTGCGAGGAATTTGATATATCAGGACGGGGCGAATTCGGGAAAAGGAAATAATATAATTTCATTAAATATTAATGTATTTTATTTATTTAAAGTAAGGTATAATCTTCAAGAAATCAAATATTTTCCGAAAATCTTTTCAAACGTTTTTGTTGAGAGTTGAATTAATATAGTGGATACGTATGGTTATAGGTTATAAGGTAATAGTATAGTGAGTAGTATGGTGGTGGTGGTGTGTGTGGGTAGAATGACAGTTAATATATATATGTGTTATATAGTAGGTAGTATTGTAGTGTGATAGGTGATGAGTATGTAATATATAAGGGGGTGATATATATAGGATGATATTATATGTAGGTGTGGGTATATAGTAGGGTATGGTGATATTATTTTCTAGTGATATATGGGGGAGTATATAGGTATATATGTATAGAGTAGTATAGGTATTATATTAGGTAGGGGTATAGATATGTGAAGTGTAAGGGTAGTGTGCTTTAGAGAGGAAAGCCCTTGGGATTCTTTTTTTTAGTGTGTTTGCTTTACTGTCCAGCTTGTGTGGTGTGATTGTTATTAACTGAAAGTCTACCAAAATGGTAAAAACATTTGGTGTAAAGAACTACTTATTTTTAGATAAATAATGTGATAAAAGAGAAAGCTGAATGGGATTTTCGCCCCATGAGTGTGCTGGATGCGGTATGTGGAGCGAGTGACCGATCTGTCGAAGGGCAGGGACTGGATTTCTTTCTGATCTTCATGGCATGAGAGTGGTGTTTTCGAGTTGAAGTGAGGGGGGCTGGTGGTTTAATAATGTGAGGACGGAGAAGGCGCAGATCTCTCATGTACAGGACATAACTTCGTTTGCTAATTTTTTATGGAGTGTGCGAATAATTGAGCAATACAATATTCTTTCGGCCTGGGTGATGGGAGTCCCCGACTGGTCTCCCAAACGGGTCGAGTAACAGTATGATATGGAGGACTAACAGAATGTGTTTATCGAATATGTTAGGCGGCGCCAGGGGCCTCTTTGTATTAAACAAGTTAGTGTATGGAATTAGATGATGTAGATGAACTTTTTGTCTCTCCCTCACAACACAAGCCCTATGAGTCCGAGACTTATTTGACTCTCTATTCATGGGGCCGTTCAGTGCAGGTATAGCGGATAGAAATGCTTCCAGGACAACTCTATTCCGCCTTCGCTCGGTGATTTAGCCTTTAGAGTCACATGAATAGACCAGAGTACTGGTGGCAATGTTAGCTAGACTATATGGTCGGTGGAACCAAGCATTCGCACCAAAACTATAGTAGCATTTGGCTATCTAATCATTCCCCAAAACACAAAATTAGCTGTTCTGTCACTCTATTTCACCGTGCTTTCGTAATATGCCAGTCGGCCTCTTCTAGACCACAAGATGAGAGCTGAATGACGAGCGCGGGAATACGGTTTTCAAATGACGTTTACTATCCTGAGTTGGTCTCATCTGACAAAGCATTGAACATAGAGAGAGAGAGGGAGTAAACTAGTTGGCACTTTCGCGCGCTGCCGGAAAGAAGGCTAACGAGGGCGGTCCTTGTTTGCGATGGTGAGTGCACAGAGGAGTTAGATTGTGGTTGTGCGCGTTTAAAGACAAATGTATGTACGGCCAGAGACCATTCCGCTCGGATGAAGTTATAGGCCATGAAAAATAGCCACACGCGCGAAGAGCAGAAACCGCCAAAACGAAAGTCTATGCTTCGCGCAAGTAGCCTGTATATATACATCCCAATGCAATACTTGTAGATATGAGGGAGAGCATGAATGATGATGGGAGGCGGGGTGTGGGTGAGAGAGAAGAGGTCGTAAAAGAGAGAAGAGAACGAGAGATGAGTGGCACAGAGGATCAGCATGAGTAATTCAGATTTAACAGAGTTGTATAGGCGCAACGAGCAGCACGCTATCATATCACAATGTGTGATGGAGAAGAGTGAGTCATGGCATGAGCCATCGCAGAGAGGAGATGGGTGATCCTTTTGAGCATTTATGATGAGGGTGGAGATATAGTGCTACAGGGAGGGAAGGATAGCCGTTGTGAAGGTGTACAGGGATAGATTTCCTACAAAAATGAATATCTGAAAACCATCAAAAAATGTTTCAACAACAACCGATGAGGAAAGTGATGGCAGAGGCTCGCAACTTGAGGAACAGGCACTTGAACTGATGAAGAGCAAAGAAAAGGAGAGAGCCAGATGTGAGCGAGGTCTCGCGTTGTTGGGTTACTTATTGGAAAATCGAGCTGCTTTTGGCTACTGAGTTGAAAGCGAATCTGTTAATGAAAAAAAGCGATAGAAAGAATTTTAAATTGTTAATTAATGTGTTGTGACATTGGAGTAATAAATGAAGTGGGCGAGAGTAAAGGCATACATGAAGCTTGGGTAGAGATAAGACATCCAATTGGGCTGTCTCTCTCTTAAGAGTAGAAGTGAGGGTCGAGAGCGGGAGAGAGAGGAGCTTAAATATTAGTGTAGTAGTATATGGTATGAGGTTGAGGGAGTGAATGGTAGAACGTATTACGCATTTTGTCTTTGAGTAATGGTTGAATCTATTGCCTGTTATACTTATTTATGTGAGGTAGTTGAGGGTTTTGTGTGAGTATGGAGTAGTATGGTGGTATATGGGTAGGGGTATTGTATAGTGTAGTGGGGCTGTGGAGTGTATATTAGGGGGGGTTGTGTTTAGGAGTGTGGGTAGAGGGGAGATGTGTGAGGTTAATAGTGGAGGGGGGAGTTAGGGAGTAGTTTAGAGAGTGTTTTAAATTTGTAAGGAAGAATATAACTATATAGGGGGGAGATGATAGGGAGGAGGGTATGTGATGGTAGGTGTGGAGGTGATAGGATGTAGGTATAGTACTAGGGTGAGGTGTGGAGAGTATCTAGTGTATATAGTGAGAGTATAGGTTGTTTATGTATATGGGGGGTGGTGTAGTAGTGGGTTTGGTTAGTGAGGTTGAGAGAGTATGATATGGGAGTGATTATATATCGAACTTTCTTGCGTGGAAATCAGAGTTTTGTGAGAGAATTGTCGTTGTGCGGGGAAAAGATTTGAGTGTGAGTTGAATTAATGATATAATAATGGTATTATTGCCTTTTTTTATAGAGTGTGTAAACTTATGATGTAATTTGGAAATGAGTTTAAGTTTGTTCTATGCCGTATAGTTTTGAAGACGTTTTCAGTGTGTTTTGAACGTGGTACATGTTCTAATTGTTATGCTAACCGCCGGGCCGGCCGGCGCGTGGTGCCTCCGGGCTAAATGAGGAGGAGTTCCCGGCTCCCGCGCCGGCAAAGATGCGCCTGGGAGGTGGGGCCCCGGTCGGTCCTCGGTAATGTCCTCACGCGAGAGATGTTATAGGGGTTCGGTAAAAAGATCAAGGGATAACAGATGCGCGTGGCAATGGGTTACTACAGTCCTCCTTGAGGAGACTTGGCTAGGTCCATATATACCCGCGTGGTGCCCAACCTTTAGGTCTAAATCTGGAAGCAAATTAAGAATTAAGAAAATTTTAAGGCGAGCGCCACATAGGACGACAACTACTAATAAACATTGATATTATATGATATATTATTATAAATTATATATATAGTATAATATATATATTATTTATTAATAGGTTGGTATTATAAAGTTATATATGAGTATTATAGTATATATATGTGATATTATATAATATAGTATATATAGGTATAGTTATATATTATAATAATAAGGTTTTGCGATGAAGCGTCGCCCCTGCGTGGGAGAGAGCGCGCCGGCGCAATCTCGGGAGGAACTCTCAAAAGCGAAGTACTTCTTCCGCGGGGGGGAAAGCTACGAGTTAGAATCGCTCAACATCTCCCCCCTCACACCGAGGAGGGAGCGAGTTGAGCGACAGGATCCGGTGGGCCCGGGGTGCAACAGGTTCTGGAGATATCTTTGTTTTTTAACAGGGCACCTTTATCTTGACTGTTCTTTAACACATCTCAATCTACTCTTTTCTGGCTGTTTCTTCTTTCTTGGTTGATGGGACTGCTTCGTGTGTGGCGCGTCGGGTGACGTCGAGAAAGAGACCGCGAGAGTGAGGATTTTATGCCCCATATGCCAACTATAGAGGACTAAACACATTTCAGATGCAAGAGTGTCTCGGGTGTGTTCACCTGACCTGCCTCCCATTCCATAATCTCCCAAAATTACCTTCATAATTTTCTGCGTCAATGATGCAAATTTTGAACAAGATAGGAAAACAAAAACCTCCCCACAAGCTGAGAGCTAGCTACCAAGATCTCAGTTAGAGAGCAATGCATATACCAAATAAATCAATAGAACTCAAGCGTCTTAAGAGAAAACAATAATGAGCGAGTATGCCTATCATTCAAGGAAGCCTCACTCCCCCAAAAATATCCTCTCACTCGCACAATTTTACGGTTGAGTGAACGCTATCTCTCCCCTCTACCGCCCCAAAGCACTCCCTCCTAACACTGATCAATAACAACATTACTTACTACACACAACCCCCGACACCTCAACGCTATTACCAAACGCACAAATAATAATCCCAAATCCTGTTCCAGTCCTCTTGAACAAGACCAACCTAGAATATCAATCAATCTCTATACTTCGCCACCCCACTTCCCAAACCCCCACCAAATAACCTCACTCCCCCCCTAACACCCCTTATCACATACCCAAATCTCATCCTCGGAGGAGACTTTAATGCTCAACCACACTGCCTGGTACAAAGACCACCCCTCTGACCCCCGAGGCAATCATATCTTTAACGAACTAGAATCCCTAAATATCTCTTAATATCCTCAATTCCCCACCCGAATACCTCCCCAAGTCAACCAATCCACAAACATTCCCCAGACGTCACATTTTGGTGTCCCCCTCCCTCACCACTTTACTGCTTACTTGGGGATACACCATTACTTGACGCTACGAATCGGAGCCACCTTGCGAGCGTATATCCCTTAAACTCCCCCCATAACCCCCGCAAAAAAAACTATTACATACAGCTAACGACAAACGCAAACTGGGCTCCCGCATATACTAAATATATTGTGGAGAACTTATTTAACGCCAACACAAATCCACTGAGACTAACGAGTCGCCTTTTCACGTTCATCACTCACCTTAACAAACAACTCTCAAATCTGCTAACCTTCACATACCCAAGGGACACAGAAATCCATAAACAATCCCAAACTTATATACCCGAACATTCAGCCACTCATTAAACAAGAAACTCCCTTTCGTGAAACTCAATACTATACGCCGCATGAGCTCTAGCCGAGATAACAAAGCCTTATAACAGCCGCCAAGATCACTAACCTCGATAAACCGACCTAACACTACTCGAAAATTCTCTGAA
>JABUQX010090942.1:0-32207 GCA_015478945.1 Trachelipus rathkii
TCCCGTTCCATACTGCCTTTACCTGTCATTTCCATTTGTATATCTTGGCTCGTGCTCTATGAGCTCCTGACTAGTTTTTATATCTTGCACTATAGTAAGTCTGTCTGGTCGCGCGGAGTGGCATCCTCTCCTGAGTCTTGAAGTTGCTTCCTCCAAGTGCTGAGAACCCCCACCTATGCCCGCGGTTATTTCTCTTAATGCTGTCAGACTACTTCCGTTAACTTTCTCCAGTTCGTTGGATATCAGACAGCGCTAAATCGTCCAATCCCTATCCGAACAAGAGATGATTGCCTACCGACTCAATCGATCCTTACTAACTATCGCCTAATCATTACTCTCACTTGTATTCTTTCTATTGTATTCTGAAACCCTTCTCAACTCTTACTTCTTAGATCATCTGGAATCTCTTTCACTTCTTTCTGATCGCACAGTACGGCTTTCGGTGGGCTCGCCAGATCTAACTGGCCGAAATCGAGAGGTGGGTACTTCGCTCTAGTCCGCTAAAGTGCGCGCCCGACGTAATCTATCCCAGATGAGAGTAGAGTGCGGTCACTAGGTCGCAGTCTGGAGTCCCGTCAGAAATTAGCGGACTGCACGTGCGGATCAAAGAAAAGTTGGTATTGCCGTCATTTTACTTTTGAAACCGTCATTTTCGTAATTTGGATGAGCCTTTAACAATGTGAAAGTAATTTCTTTGAAATTCAATACTGTCATTTTCCGTTTATTTAATCTTCATCCCACTAAAAGCAACTCTTACTGAAGGATAGTTTAATACCACTAGAACTTATATCATATTTTAGTTATTTATTTTAATTTCTTCTATTGTTTTTTATATTTAACCTTGTCGCAAATATAGTGAACTCAACCTCTCTCTAAAGGTACCTTTTTTAATAGTATTAATAAAATAAGCATTTGTAGTTAAGTTGTAACTTTATAGAACACTTAAATAGTTCTTACCCACTTACTGAACTGCCTCATCTATAACTTTAATTAATTCTATTATTACTATAATAAGATAACTAGGTCATGTATAATCTAAATTAATTCTGTGTAAAAACCCAAATATATAATACTATAGGTATATAGGATATTAGTTATACAGTTTGCTAATCATATATCGATACTTACTAGTATTTATATATATATACTTATAGGGTATGTATATGGGTTTTACACAGAACTGATTAAATATAATAATATTTATATATATTTATATATATATAGTATATATATAATATATATTAAAATATAATAATTTTATGGACTATATATAGTCTTTTCTTGTTATATATATACCGGTATGTGTATTATAATATTCATTTATTAGTGATAACGTTATATATATCTATACTTCTACTTATGTTTATGCTACCAATATAATAGTATAGTGATTAATATTTGGCGCCACTACCCTTTTTACGCACAACACTATGAAACTGATAACAACATATTGACTAATCACTTATAGTATCTGTTTCTTAGAGTAACAGGCTAAATTATAACCAAACAGCTTGTAGCCCCTGTCATATATCATCATATGTACTAACTAATAGACTTAATTTACTTACTATGACTATCCCATCCCTACTCACATTATATCTCACTGTATACTATACTACATATCATTCATCAATTACATTATCATATAGCCTTATATACATACGCACCACTAGCTAACATACTATAATTATCCTGATTCATTGTTAACCCCCCTTCTATAAATCTGATATTACTCACTTGTTTAATTACATCACATACTAATATTTACTAATTAATTCAAATATTAAATATAAATCTAATAGTAATTTATTAATAATAATAAGTTATGTAACTTTTCCAATATATAAAGTTTGATATTTAATATAACGTATATGCTAATTATATATATATATAACTATTATAGAAATCACACACTTCAGATACGACAACTGCCAGAAGCTTGACTACGATAGCATTCGCATCGGACTCTGCAGGAGTCGAGGCTTCATGGATTCTACTAAGGTCTTGGACGAAATAGAGCCTTCTTAAATGGTGGACAGGGTGGTCAAAATATTCCAGAAGGGAGGCAGAATGATTAGGTGAGGACGCTTAAATTTAGCATGGACTGCTGAGTGAGACCTAACACCAATATATTGGACCCGATAATTATCTCCAGCTCTAACTCCTACTGCTTCCACACAATCTGCTTACCACGGCTCAAGAGACAATCTTTTCCCTTCATCTCACGGTCACGATTAAGGCCAGGAGCATGACTGTACCCTGTCACTCACCTGAAAAATCACAATCATCCAGTATACCTCGATCCCTTATGTTCTAGTCTCGCCACATCGATTCAGCTGTAGAAGCAGAATATTTATATGCATAAATGGATGTAGGGGCCGGATCATTTGCGACGGGCCGAGATTAGCCTGTAACTGCATTTTCCTAATTTTGCAGTCACCTAATCTTTTTGAATTAGGTAAAATGGATCTCTTGTCTTAGTGAAGACGACATTCCCCGGGTACTGGAAGTGGCAAACACTTACGCAGTATTGTTAAATTATCCCTTCATCCCAACCACGGGAAATCCTCACATTGACCAACTCAATTACTTTCACTATATTATTATAAATAATTTTCTTGTAAAAATAATTATCTATATAGCTCTATTTTATATATTAAAATACATATTTGTAAGAGTACGCTACACATCATATTTTACTCGAGACAACTGCGGTAAAACGTGCGCCCAAGTGACCTAGTAAGATTCGAGTAAGTCGCGAGAGGTTTCAGATGTCTGATATAGTGCGCAAGCGAAAGCGATAGCTGACCTTCGGTTCTTCTTGCGACGTGTGTAGAGGGCTCGCTAGGCGACAGGATCTGAGCCCTATAAATACGAGGGTTGGCCCGACCTATCTGGGGGCGAAATACTTTCCTATTCTTAACCCGAATTTAATAAGGTTAATCCGCCCTTCTGAGAAACTACTGGGGTACAGACGTTTGTGGTGTGATCGCTTTGCATTATTCCATAAAACGAGCAAATTTGACTCTTAAAGTTAATTGTTTTGACCTTAATCGTATTCGGCATCGCGTCACTGCTTCGTCTTTTATAAAAGTAGTCACTTTGACTAAGTTTGAATATCCTCATCCTTTGTGTTTATTTTATTGACCTTAATCTGCGCCTGTCGCTATACCATAATAAATCTAACCATCTGTCGTTTACACAATTCGCTCGAGATAGTCGGCCACATTGTTGTATTGTAATCTGCTTTGATGTTAGTAATTATGTGGTATGGAGCTTTCAGAGGTTGCCGAAGTTGAAAAAACTGCCTGTATCACTATCTATCTTCTGATATCGTGTCGTAAATACGTTAAAGGTAGCATCCATTCAGAGGTGTATCTGTTTGACTTATATCTTCTCTTCATCTGTTTACCTAAATAATAAACGCTTTAATCATTCATGAATTCTATTCTCACCTGCTCAATCCTAACTCTATCAACACATCATGACATGTCCGTATGACTTCAAATACTACCTTATTACATAAATCCATCATTCACAAGGCACTTACCAACATTACTATATATACATAATATATCTTCTTTTTAATATATATTCTTAATTTAACTTTACTAAGATATTAATGCTTCTCGTAACTTAATCTTTCTGATCCTATTCTCGCTGATCTGGATAGAATTTCAAGGTTGGGTCGTCTCCAACATTACCAAGCTTGTGAAATTTAATGTAATTTTAAAACTTCATTTTTCAACTGCTACAAATCTCTCTCTCTCTCTCACTTCTACACACAGTAAACCCTTTATACTTTCCTATCCCATTATCCGTACGGTTTGCATCCAAGTGACTCTCATTCTGCCTTGACTTTAATCATTTCTGTTTGGCCTTAACATAAATCGAGATTACTTAATGCTTCTTATCGAAAACTTCAATCACGCTAGCGCTACGTGCCAGACACGAGCCCGCACGCCACAAGAAAAACGGGATGTGATCTGCTGGTTAAGCAGTCGAACGAGGTCAGACTATTGCTTTTATCTTTTCTCTCTGAATTTCCTGATGGATTCTCCTATCCTGTGAGTTAGCATAGGGGTCTCATTCCAGCCCTTGTATGGAGTACTCTCTCCTCTATTCTCGTGGGGGGCGGGTGTGCCATTGATTTTATCGGACACAGGTCTCTATATCTATCTTGGTATACGGTAGTGCTCCGCTAGGTGATCAACAGGGCTGCCACTGAGAACAGACTTAACATATAACACTGGTCCATAGATTATGGTCTCCAGTCCTGATTCTTTAAGTAACTTCTTTGACCGACTTTTATTTATTGCTCCTTGACTGAGATTGCCTGTCCAGTTCGCTTGTAGGATTCGACTCATTACCTCATCCTCTGTAATCTTATTAGTGTTACTTGTATATAGAACATTCAAAGTTGTTTCCGTCGAGACTGATATACTTTTAAATTCACTACTAGACTGTACTAACATCCTTGGATAAGAATATATATATGAATGATTGATTTCTAAATCTCTCAAAGCGGGAAAGGTTAAACGATTACGATGTCTCAGCAATCGGTAAGTCGATTCCACCGTAGGTAGGACTCTGTCGTCTCGAAAGATCACAATTTCACAGTTATGAAAACCCTTGAAATAGGACATAATTTGGTTTGAAATAGTTTCATTCAATGGTTTATCAAAACTGACCAGATTTTTACCGCGTTTTTTCTATTCTCGCGTAGTTATGCGTATATGTGCTTATCTTTATCTTCCTGCTCATCATCTATATATCTGTTCTGTGATAGTATATATTCTACTACATACATTCTTATACTTGTGTTTCCCTAACTCAATTTAATATATGTTCACATATTAAAATATGAACTGGTAAAAAGTAGCGTTCATCATTGTGTTGACGGTTGTATTTGAGTATTGTATACATTATATATATTAACTTCTTACTGCTTTGTAAAAGTGAGTCTGCCATGTAAGTGCGTCGGTTGACATATAATACTTAGTAAAAAAATAAAATCAAATATAACAGTTTCTCTAATAAGGAATTTCCTTAAGCTAGCTGAAACCCTTCCAATCAAGAAATGGTCAACTCTATATATTATCTATTCTATTAATATCCGCGTGATCACATTACTAATCTAGAGTGTACATTAAAATAGCATAAACCAGAGGAGCTTGCCTCGCTTGCTAACTATATCTTAAAATAAAAATATAATTATACATAAAAATAAAGAGATCACAATGTAGTAATGAGATAAGGCCGCGAGGGCCGGAATCCTCTGGTGACGTCATCATCAAACGCCTATTTCGTTAATGTGAACCTAGCCACCCTGATATAAGTCGTACGATGCCGGTTGTGGCGTGATCATCATCAAGGATTAGCCTAATGAGTAAGTCCTATTGAGAATGAGGGATTTGAGTAGTTAGAGCTTTGATAGAGTCATGGCGAGGAGATGTGCAATTGAGCGCGGCGGGATTAGGTTACCTTGCCTTTAGTTAATTTCTAATACCCTCTTCTTCCCTCTACTATTGCAACGCTTTTCTAATACAAATAGGGAAATCAACATGCAGAGTCCGAACATCGAGTCGCGTAAGAGCCCTTGCAGTACGACATGATACATTAGGTCGTGGCTGTAGCGAGAGCATATAGTCAATTGTCTTGTCAGTTCGTGGGGAGATGTAGGAGGACGATATGTAGGATGACTTTATGTTATATAGTCACATAGCGGAGAGAGAGAAAGACATCTGTTCTTGCTTCTGATAGGGATGGACTTCAGCTAGCTATGTAAGACTGGAATTTCGTCTTCATGACAGTTGCGTCTATCGTATATGTGCACAAACTATGTCTAATTGATTATTTCAGTGTCACTTGACGAGGCAATATAAATTAAAGCATGCTACCTCTCACTTTACATATATTTGCATGTCTGAATGATTCTGACGACGGCGTATTATGTGTTATGGTGCCTTTCAGTTGTGGTCAGTTAGGAAGTCAGTATTATTCGTTATAAACACATTCACTCGTTTTTAATCTCATCGATACCTGCGCACTTTCCGGCTAAATTATATAGTGTAAATGTATACTCATGTCTGCCAGTATGAGGTAGTCGAATAAGGTTTATTATTGTCTCTTGCGTGCGCAGCTTTCGATATTATATTGTTGTAATTTTGTTGTAATTTTTTTGTATGAATTTGGAATGATATCATATCTTATATTAGGAACAGTTATTTTCTGTTCAATTTATTGTCATGTTTGAGTAATAGCGTTTTGTTTTTATTTTAACTTTTCCGGCTGATTAATTGAGGTCTCTTCTTCATTATTTTTATTCTTTATATTGTAGGCTAGTTAAATGAATTCTTTCTTAGTATTTCATCATATTACGTTCATGTTATTGACCCTAGCGTAAGTAGCTATGAAGCGGTACCAACTTTGTTCTATTATTACCGTTACTTTTGTATAGGTACAATTTGGGGGAATATTGTTGTCCTCTTAGAGAGTAAACACTATGATACAGTAGAATTTATATAACTTACTACTAGTCACTGATTATTATTCTTTTGACGAATTATTATTGCTTCTCTAACCTATTGATCATTATTAACATTGTATCGACAAGAGCAATAACTAAGCCACGTTGGGGCGCCATACAGCCAAAATAATGCGCGAGGACTTAGCACTGATGAACGTATCCTGATGGTATTTTGCTCTTTGCTCTATATTGTATGACACGCGGAAATGCGCACCCAAGTCTGGTTGGGAGTTTGCGCCTACGCAACGTGCGTCACACCACTCTGTTCACTCGTATTCTTCAGGTCCCATCCGCATCTCCGCGTACTAATTATATTTAATGATTCATTATTCCTAGTATCTCGGGTCCCTCACTACATAGCGTAACTGCGTCTGGCTACGGTCTCCTATATCTCGCGTGTACTAGTTCTGGGCCCTAAAAAATAGCAGTTTGGTTATTAGACCTTTCTGCACTGGATATCTTTTCCTTTCTTGCGCTATTCCCTTTGACGCCCTTCGTTTCTGGTTATGAACACCGGGCACAGTACACTGCCTTACTCCCTAACTTATCATTATCCCATTACTCACTGTCGGTAGCAGAGGTCTTTCTCTTATTTATTATGAACGATGGGCTTTATCATCCAAGGCCTATACGGAGCCTGTTTAGCCCTGGTGTCATGATATCGCTATATAGGTACATTTTACGTTACTACATAAGATTATTTCTATTATTACATTCATACTGTTAATCTATCATACGCTCTATATATTTATATCCAGTACAGTTAACTACTATAGTTTATATCATATTAACCATCTATTTCATTAGGTTCTTTTATGTCGCACACTGCCCCCTTTCTCTCCCCTTTTGGTTGTGTTTCTTTGCCATGGGCATCGACGCCGTTTTACGTTATATATTACATACTTATACTGGACGTTTAAACTTTTCTTACATACCTTTATATAGTGAGTTTTTTTATCTTGATCAATACTTTGGCTACCTTTAATAATTACTCTTCATCCTACTCAAACTATATATATTCCTACGATATAGCTACTCTTATATATATATATACCATAATATTGTGTATAAATATCGTACACCTGTATTTATAGAGCCTTATTATTATATTGAAAGCTCCTAGCCCTAGTCACTTACTTACACTTAGGTTGCATATTTCTTTATATTACCATAATATTTCAGACTATGATTAACAAAAGATTATCATCATTTATCCACTCACTATTATGAGGATATATACACTCATTATTCTATATTACAGATTCCTTATATTACTATATATATATAATTTGTTCACAAAAACTATTGGTCTAGGATTTTCCTTCACCTATAATATATATAGAATTACTTATCTCATCCTACAGTTACCTAACTATATATATATATATACAATATTACCTATATTTTTAACACTCATACACTTATGAGCCTGCATTTTATGTATCTTATTATATATCTATAGACTCTATTATATATCTCTATATACTATATACCCTTATACCGTCTACTGTGTTATATCTACTATCACTCTATACTACTCATTTTCGACGCCTACTCATTTATTATATTATTAACTTGGCGGCAGCCCTTCGATCCCCGGGGCCCGCGCGCATGTTTCTATCATTATATAACACATCCCCTCTCATACTATCCGCATATAGGCTTTATCTTATTTATTCCTCTACTCACCCTAATATAACTAATATTATCTATATATATATAATACATATCTTACATTATTACTGCTGTTTCTTCGTTTTCTGTTTCTTCATAGCTTTCATTTATACCCTTAGTCGTTAGTTAAATTATTTGAGTTTTTTACATTACTGGAGGGTGATCATTTGAGAAGAGCACACTGAGGCACAGTATAAATCTTTTTGCATCTTGTCTCAATTATGTGATCGGAATACTGTCATAAAACATACAGTAAACCTTATTTTAGAGGGGTCACCATCTATGGACACAGAGATAAATTTAAAATATTCTTAAATATATGAAACAATATTCATTGATTTCTAAAAGTCTTTCACCAGTGGATCTCGCTATCCATCAACGACTAATCTCGTCTAGACTATAGGCAGTCTGTGTAGGATGAGTTGTGGTGCAATTTACGACTTCCCATTTTCCTGGCTACATTAGGATTCTTATATAAAATTATTGAGGCATATTTTTTAAAAGGCTTTTAGCGTAGTGAACTGATTCTTTAAGTACTTGTTGTTAATTTTGTCAATGATGATTTCACCTTGTTGTAGATAAAAGTTGTTAGAGTTGCTTATAATTATAAATGATTCTGTGATTTTGTGAAGACTTCTGTATTTTGTACATAGTTTTAATTTTTCTGGAGTATTTGAGTACTTCTTAGAGCAATCGGTCCTCGCCAAGGTGGTATTCAAACCTGAAATTTCAAAATAAAATGCAAACCTTAAGTAATCTGTTTTCTTTCTGAGAGCATACAAGCTCTGTAGCCCTGAAAATCTGCAACAAGAAAAAATTACTAAAAAATATTGCTGTCATACTCATAAAATATCACTGCAACTATCATATAATACACTGTCCTTACGAGAGCAAATGAGGAATAACTACACGAATATGGCCATGCTATCCACCACCAAATGAGTGACCTGACTCTAGTATCGCGTTACGGTCTGGTCTTCTTTGCCTTGTTGGTTGTCCTGTGCTCACTTTGGTTGTCTTCCGCTCCCTGGTTCCCTTCTCTGTGTTTTTTTTCCTCTTTTTAGCGTCCTCATGTCCTGCCAATTGCGGCATTCACGTCTGGCCCTTAGCGTTGATTTCTGTCCCTTTTTTACGTCACCTTTTCTGCCCCTCTGTGTAGTGCCCTTCTATCCACTTCAGTATATATCTTTTTCTTACTTTGTTCTTTCGCCCGCCACTCGGCGACCCTTCACGCCATTTGCCCTACGACGAACCGGAACTAAGATTAATGTAGGACAGGATTCGTGACCGCTTCTTTCTGTGAATAATATAAACGTGGCTTAATTAAGCTTAATGTTTATTAACATATTATACTTTAATAATTTTCTTTCGTGTACTACCGTATCGATCCTAAATTTGATTATTCATTTGTGTAAAAGATGGTTGAAAATCAATATTGATACGCGGTGAGGATAAATTACGATGAATATAGTTTTTCTGAAATTGAAAAGTATGAATCGGTGGTACTTTGAGTGAACTCCCGATATCAGTTGTGTATTTTACAAGGATATTGGCGATGTACATAATTAATATTTTTAAGTTAAGCTTTACATTCACATACAAAATATAAAAACCAATTAAAAATATATAAACAGATATCTCGATAAAAACAGTTAAAATCTTAATCAACAGTCTTTGATTTAAAACGTACATCAATAAACGAGAGAATCCATCAAGACACAAGAAATTCTGGAATAATATCAACTTATTACATACGATTGCTCACCAGCAAATATATATTGGAAAAACGATAAACTTCGCTATCAGAGGGAGTTCAACAAACATCAAAATGATTTACAACAAGAATAAAACAAAGTTCATCACTAGTAAAGCATAGACAAAACTGCAACCATCGTATAGACATAAATACTCCAGAAATAATTAAAACTATTCAAAATACACAAACTCGCAAAATCACAGAATCATTTATTATAAGCAACTCTAACAACTTTAATCTACAAAAGTTTTAAGGCAGAATGAAGATTACAATTATGGTAATTGGGGATTGGGATTGGGGGATTAAAAATTTAGAAGCTTGGGAGTCGAAATTGGGAGATTAAAAGGCATAAGAAATTGGAAGTCGAAATTGGGGGTTAAAATTTTTCTACAAGCTGCCTTAGTTCCTGACGAAGTGTGATGGATCGGATCCACGAAAGCTCGAATCTGTGTTTATATTATTAAGACATACTTTAATTAGCTTGTTTGCTGACCGTTAATTTCATGTTTGTTTTCCCTATAACCAGTTAGAAGTCATTCTTGATAGTATATTGACAATAATATAGAATTTTTTTATTATGAAATTTACTTGCTGCGTACACAATCACCAATCTGTAACAAGCATTGCATGAACAATATCTGTACCCCCGTAACTGCTTGGATCCGTATAGCTATAATTCGATGTGTATATCTTTCACTATATGAGTCCATTGACGAAGTTGTCTGAAAAAACTCTTATTCTAATTCATATTTCCCTCGCCATCATCCCGTGTACTCTGAAAACCTGTCCAACTGTTAATAATGATGACCTAAGCTCATTCCGAATTTGTAATGGTAAGTATTTATCATCTACATATATATATTACTACTATCTATTTTATAGCAAGTCACTTAAATCTCTAAGGATATACATGGATTAATATATAACTAACATAAGCTGAAATAACAATACAATATAATAATAATTAAATTATGTATAATTACTAATTAATAATATATATATAATACTAATAACTCATATTAATAATAATATATAATATAATCTATAAATTATATAATAAATATACTAAACATATAGTTTTGTAATTAATTATTAAATTTAATTTGTAGGTAACATAAGTATTCAGTAACTTTTCAACATCAAAACTTATTCTTTTTAAGATCTTCATTATACACCTTAAACCTTATTTTGTTCTTTAGTTCTATTCTCATATTATCTCACTTTCTAATCAAACAGAATAGCGATAGATAAATGTACAGATGGAACGGAATCAATAAAGCGATGGTCTAACTATGGAATCATACTCTTAATAATAAAATTATTCATATAGATACATGTACCGGTATGATTTTAATTTAACTGTTATGGGTTGGGAGTGTTACTACTACTAAATGCCCTGCGCCATCTAACCTGCACCCAGGTGATATTACTCTATATGATATGTAACCTACACATACTGTACATTGTTATTCATTAGAGTATTTTACAGAGACCTAGGGCAGGCCGTAATTAACAAGAAAATTGTTACATAGAACGCCCCCGTTTACCACAAGTTTAGAACCTGAATTGATAGTTTATTTTTCCGATATTATATATATACGATTTTTGAGTTATTCTACGGTCAATACTCGGAGATAGACTTGAGATAACTTCTTTTATTATACTTTTTTCCTTAGAAATTTACTGTACAATGTTTATTCTTTGACTTTTATATCTATTTTTGGAAAATTATTTGATTGATATATGAATAAGTCTATAATCAATTGAACTTTTGAGATCACCCACAATGATCGTTTCCGAAGGCGTAAAGACACGATATTTTTTTTTTTCTATATATGCACTTTTCTTTAATTTTTTGAGCATGTGTGGTTCAAGGTGATGGATCCTTTACACTTAAAAAAGAGTCAAAATTTCATCGTATTAATTTTATGGTTGAAATCTTGACATGTTAGTGCTTTTTTCGGTGTTTTTTATTTTGTATTTTATTTTTAACTTTTTATTTTCTATTCTTCTTGAAATATATTCTAGGTAAATTTATTACGTTATATTCCTATTATTTCTACGTTTTTTATGAGCATATCATTCTATTATTACTATTGAGTCACTATATTATGATTAATAATAAAATATATAGTTATAATATACGTAATATATTATTATATATATATATAATATATATATATATATATATATATATATATATATATTATATAATATATATATTATATAATACTATATAATATAATATATATAAATATAAATACTATATATATATATATATTATATATATATATATTATAATATATATATATATATAAATATATAATATAGCGGAGAGGGAATACTCGGTTTAGAGTAACATAATATTTGATTCCACTCTCCAAAATATGCCGTTTTGGATTAGACGAATTAAGAATATAAGGTAGCGAAAAGACTTAGGTAGAATCACCTGCTTAGTATTTCTTAAAATCAACCTCTCTTCCCTCTCACTGAGATTTCAAAACTGGAAGAAGAAGTTGATCAATACGCGCGAACACCAAGCCTTATCCTCTAAGTCCAAGGTAAAAAGTGGGACTTTGCGGCCAGTCATAATTGCGTTAATTGTGGGGTGTGAAGTCAGTAAAAGAATTTGTTATATAGTAAATAGGAGACAGAAAAACAGCGAAATAAGGGATAGCTTTCTTATAGGGAAATGATAGCTTTTGATAGTAAAGTAAAGACTTCTTCTTTTCCTTATCAGAGTTTAAGATTTTAAAAGACAAGTACTTAAAAAGATTTATTAAATATAAGTATTGTTATTTACATTCAAGATACTGATGAATTTCAGTTATGAGTTAATTTAAATTATTAAATAAAGGTTTTTATATAAACAATAAGATACTGACGAATTTCGGTATCTTATGTTTATATGTTCATATTTGGTAATACAACTTTGAGAAACTGAGGAATTTCAGTAAGAATCTTTATGATTAATTTTTATAATTGAAAACATTTCTTTAAATACTTAGGAAATATTATGATTTATATTTAAACTTAGTTATATTGAACTGAGAATTGAACTGATTCGTTTTTCTTGAGATTGAATGAAATTGAGAATGTGTCAATTTAGTGATTTTTATAAATTTGGCTGATTTACTTGAGAGACTTAACTTAGTATAAAGGCAGAGCCAAAAGCAAGGACATAAGCTAAAGGCAAAGGATTAAGCCAGACACAAGGTATTAAGCCAAGCACAAAAAGTAAGCCCTAAAGTAAAAAGTGGTGGGTCCAGCACAAACAGATGCCCTAACATAAAGAGTAGGTCCCAAAATAAAGATATCCACAAATAAAGATTCCAAAAATAAAAGTCCAAAAATAAAAACCCTATAAAAATAATAAGAATTAGTTTCATAGGCAATGGATATGACTTGTTTTATTTATAAGCATAATAATTAGCAAGCCAATTTAGGCTTTTCATTTTGAATAAAAAATTGCATTTCATGGCTCTTGCTTTCTCTCGATGACCTTCGGTCCCTAGGGAATTTTTTTGGGGGAGAGATTGCTAAGTCAATCTTTATATATTAATTTCCAACTAGTATAAGTTTCTTTAACTAATTCGGTCAAAAAGGTAATCTATATGGTCATGTTTGACCTCTAAAATTTTTTTAGTAAAAGTTAAAGTTTTGAATTTTCTGTATTGAGAACAGATTTTCATTCTTATATCAAAAGGACCAGAATTCCTCACTGGTTGTTTGGAAATATATTTACAAATAATATTACTGGTAATTTACTAGTAATAATTATTTTTAAAATTTTAATATATCATTCAAATAAATAAATATTTACTAGAAATAGAAAAAAAATATATATATAAAGATATGTGTAAATAGTCAAATATTGGCACATTTTGAGCATCATAGACAAGAATCATCATGGTTGACTTTATTTTAAATAATAAATTGCCTTAAGATTAAAAGTTTCATTTTATTCCAACTCATTGGAATTACCTTTCCTTAAGATTACTTATACCATTTTCCAACTCATTGGAGGATTTTCCTTAAAATTAAATAAGAATTTCACCAGTACCAACACTTAATTCTAAATTTAACCATTAAATAGGTATGTCTTAGGTCACCTCTATATTCTCCCCCACTAAGTCTAAAAAACCCCCCTCATTTTCGACAACATTTATTTAAATGGAGGAGCCTTAGATCAAAGGGAGAAAACAGAGCGGCAATAAGATATTTCAATAATAAAAAATAAAATAATAATAAAGCAATGGATTTCATTATTTTCTCAATAAATATATACAAAAATAATATTACAATAAATTGATTAACTCTGGGTAGATTAATTCTTACACTTTGGGTAATTTTTAATTGGGTTTTGGAAAACATAACATTTTGATGCTGGAGCAAAAGAAATATTTGGCTCTTGCCCAGGATTTTTATACATATCATTAGAATAATAATTAACTGGAGGTAAGTTATAAACATAATAATTATTTGGATACTCTGGATATTCATCCGATGTGGACGGCTGGACACATACTTGAAAAATCTCATTGGTGGATAGAACTGAAGGCGAAGTATAAGGAGTATAAGGTTCTGGTCTCCTTTGGACCTTAGTTTGGTTGTAACCTGGCAATTTGGTTGTAACCCATCAGAGATCAATGGAGAATTACTCCATTCTCTGTGTATTTTTTTTCTTTTTAAGAGTATACATGTCCTGCATTGCCGGCATTACCAAGTATACTGAGACCTTAGAGTTGATTTCTGTAACCTTTTTAGTCACCTTTTTCTGCAACCTCTGTCGTAAGTGCCCATTCTATCAAAATTCAAGTATAATTTATATTTTTTTCATTAACTATTGATTCTCTTTACGAAAACAGCCACTTCGGAAGAACCAACTATCAGCAATTTTGCCCTTACGAGAAAAGGAAAATAAAGATTTATGTAAAGATAGAAAGATTAGTGAACGATTCTTTCTGTGAATTATATAAACGTGGATTAATAAGCAGTATAAACATGTAATTATTAAAATAATTAATAATTTAATAATATTTCTTTAGTGTACTAACCGATACCGATACTAAATTTTGATTAATTTCATTTGTGTAAACAAGATGTCTGAACGTCAAGATTTAATATGCCGATTGACGATAATTTTTACGATGAATATAAGTTTTATCAATAAAAATTGATAAAATTTTTTAAGGTATGAAATCATGTTAATACTTTAGAAAAGTACATCTCCGATATCAGTTGTGTAATTTCACAACGGATATTGGCGATGTACATACGGTAATTAATATTTTCAAGAAGGAATAAAAATAGCAAAAAAATCACCATTTTTAAACCCATGGGTACGATACCAAACAGTGTCCTTTATATGATCCTGAATCTTCTGAGGAGTATTTATGCATTTTATTTTTATCCATCAGCAGCTGCATCTCCCCACATAGAATTCGGATAATCTGAAATATGATACTTTTTCTCTCTCCTCCCCTTGCAACATCGTCATGTACCATGACCAAGAGCCAAGGATTGGAGTTTATTATATGCATATATATGCATAATACTAGGTACATGCATATATATAACATATAATGTATATATATATTAGTGATGCACTTCATGCTGCGAGAACATTTAAGTAAAACATGCTTTTATTGTAATAAGGCAATAGTGGGGGTATTAAAGATCAACTAGAAAGACAGTTTAAAAAGTTTAGAACATGAATTGATTTTAATTTTTCAAAAGAAAGAGAAAAATTTCTCGAACTCGGAGATTGCCGAGTACATTTAACTTTTACTTATTATTATAAATTACTTATTATGATAAAGAAGATTGAAAAATTATTATTATGAGAATTTAAATGATTAGGGGACAAAAAAAAAACTTAGAAGAATTTTTTATAAAAGCTTAAGATTTAATTTTTTTTTCGTTAAGTTTTTACTTCAATAGTAAGAAATATTTTATGTTTATGTTTTCCTTGTTTGTGTTTCTTTCGGAACTTAGTCAATTTCAGTTATTTTAGGAATTTATTCTTTGCTATGTAATATGTAGTACCAGAAGAATTTCTGCAGTACTATTTAAGGAATTTGTTTGCTGTTTTAAGAAATGTTTAAGGGACGGAACGGCTCTTATCTTGGGCTACACACACAATTTTGTTGCCAACTCGCCGAACCAGTCTTCGTAATGTAAGATCAGGGAGTAAATTATTGTCTTTTAGAGCAACAGCTCCCAGCACCACTGTGGCTGGCAAAATTTCTCCAGGTATTACTAAGAAAATGATAGGTTTTGTACAAAAGTGGTTATTAAAAAAGTGTAAGGGGATTTCCAAGTAAGAATCCACTGAAACGGTATGGTCACATGTTAGGCCAGAAATGGAGTGTATACCAATGTCCTTAGAAGGTTTCAGGGTATGTTTCAATGTTTGAGGAATTTTTTTACTACTAATTAGACTAACTCCAGCCCCACTATCAATTACACAACCCTCAAATTCAAGACTATTTGGTTGAAACGCCACAGTAATTTTCAGCAGATCAGAGGTGTAATTTTTACAGTTTACAGTCACCATGCGTACCCTACTAATTAATTCTTGAGGAACTTTGGTCAAAACTACAGGAAGGTCTGTGGATATAGCAGTGTTCTTAGAGTTAGAAACTAAAGGAGACGTTTCTTTGACTTGTAATGTATCGTCTTTTGGACTGTGAATGGATTTTTCAATTATAAGTGAGTCTGTTACTGTACTTCTCTCCACCGACTGACTCACGTCAGTGAAGATTGAAAGTTTAAAGGAGGTGTAGACGGATTCTGTTCCATCTTTGGAGGAGATTTTCTGTAATAGATATTACTTACTGCACTAACATTGTGCTCACTAGGAGAGGAACTACATGTATTTGTGTCCTGAGAGTTCTGTATTTGTTGTGATGGAGTTCTTTGAGAACAGTTCATCCCAGGGTGAGGCCCACCGCAAAAGGGACAAATAGCTTTACGAATCTTCTGGGGAGAAGACGAAGGAGATCTACGTGACCTGCAATTAGACTTTACATGGCCTTTCTGTCTGCAATAGCTGCAGATTCTCAGATATTTATAGCAATTATGTATATGATGACCGACCTTTGTGCAGAAACTACACACCAAGGTTTTACGATCGACAGTGTCTAAGTGTGACATTTCAGGATTAAAGGTTCGGTTATTTTTATGTGAAGGAATTCGACGGTGGTTGTCGCGATAATAACGACTACCCTCGCGATTTCTAGGCAATAAGTTATTAGCAAGGTCCTTGGAAGGATAATAAGTTTGCCTGTGGTTATTTACTAAATGTGCTGTTATGTTCTGTGGAGAAGAATAATTATGTGTGGAAAGTATAGGGGAATTATTAAACTCGTTGTTTTCGACATTCAAAAATTCAGCGTATTCCACTATGTCTTCCCAGGAAGTACGACCATTGTTATTAAGTTTTTTACCTTTTAGGTACTGTCTGACGCCTTGTTCAATATTTGGAGGAAGGCTGTGAAAAAAATTGGTGTGGAGAGATTCATGTACGCACATATCCAAACCATGATAAGCGCGACTAGCCAAATGTTCTAATCTGGTGGCAAACCCACGAATACTCTCATTTCTGTAACGACGGGCAGAATTATAGGCCTGTAAATGATATTCTTTCATTTTCTTTTCTTCGTCTTTATAACATTGGATGAGAGTTTCACGAACAGAAAAGTAATCTTTATTGTCTTTGGTGACCCTACGATAGATTTGAAAGAATTTACCCTGTACTTGTCTGCCGAGAAAGTGTAACCATTCAGAATGTGCATTTGGATATTGGAGCCGACAGTAAGCCTCAAAATCCTTTAAATATGATAAGAAGTTTTTCTCGGTTCCTAATTTAAATTTACCCGGGTCAACTATTTTAGATATCTGTAATGTCTTGAGCGACTGTGTCAAGTAAAGAATCGCTTCTTCCATCTTGTCAATTTTTTGTTTAAGGATGGGACCCGAGTATATGTCTGGGGGAAGTGTTGGATTAGCATTTCTTTGTCTTTGAGAAGACCATCTTTGGGTATTATTATGGGCCAAATTAGGCCTTTCCACCGGATATTCATCCCTATGTGTTATGGATATAGGTTTATCGTTAGGAATCAAAGGAAAAGAAGTATGCTTATAAGATGGTAAAGAAGGCTTTATGTGAGGTGGCTCATCTAAATTTATGAGCAGTGTGTCCTGTGATAAAGGAGTGTGTTGAGGATTAGTATATTTATGATCTTTTTGTGTAATATTACTTTCCTCTAAATCTTTATACCAATCATATTTAAGTGGTTCATGTGGTTTTCCCAATCTTTGGGCAACTATCTGTTTCTCACGGGTATATTTTTCTAACCACCGACCAAGTTCCGACATTGATGTGACTCCATTTTCATCTGTAGAGTCGTCTGTGTTTACATGCATGTGTAATACTATCCAAAGCTGGGGCTTGTTCATGTTCTACATGTGATCCTGTATGAAAAGTCATAGGACCATGTGGGTCGTGTAACCATGGATCCCTAATTGAAGCTAAGTCTGTATTCCCTCCCTGTTGATTTATTAAATTAATTTCAGTTTTTTCGTCAACTCGGCGAGATTCAGACATAATTTTTAATTTATTTGATGAAATGTTTATAGTTTTAATTAGTATGTTTATAGTTTTAATTAGTTACCTAATTATCCAAATAAGGCACAATAGAATCAGTTCAATCTCGTTATTTCAGTATTATTTAATTGATATTATTAGGGAAAGTACTTTAATAAGCATTAATTTCATTAAAGGAATATAAGAAATTTTTACTAAGTTGTATTTTGAATGTTTTCAATACCATAAAGTGACGGAGTGATCTAAATCACAACCCAGCGCAACCAGAAAAGGAACACAAAGTCCCTGTTCGGGCGCCACTTTTTATTTACTGGTATTTATATAGCGGAGAGCGGAATACTTCGGTTAAGAAGTAACCATAATATTTGTATTCCACTCTCCAAAAATACTGCGTTTTGATTAGAGAATTAAGAATAATAAAGGTAGGAAAAGAATTAGGTAAATCACCTGCTTTAGTTATTTCTATCAACTCTTCTTCCTTCAACTGAGATTTCAAAACTGGAGAAGAAGTTGATAATACTGCGAGAACACCAAGCCTTCTCCTAAGTCCAAGGTAAAAAAGTGGGACTTTGCGGCCAGTCACTAATTGCGTTAATTGTGGGGTGTGAAGTCAGTAAAAGAATTTGTTATATAGTAAATAGGAGACAGAAAAACAGCGAAATAAGGGATAGCTTTCTTATAGGGAAATGATAGCTTATGATAGTAAAGTAAAGACTTTTTCTTTTTCTTATCAGAGTTTAAGCTTTTAAAAGACAAGTACTTAAAAAGATTTATTAAATATAAGTATTGTTATTTACATTCAAGATACTGATGAATTTCAGTTATGAGTTAATTTAAATTATTAAATAAAGGTTTTTATATAAACAATAAGATACTGACGAATTTCGGTATCTTATGTTTATATGTTCATATTTGGTAATACAACTTTGAGAAACTGAGGAATTTCAGTTTAAGAATCTTTATGATTAATTTTTATAATTGAAAACATTTCTTTAAATACTTAGGAAATATTATGATTTATATTTAAACTTAGTTATATTGAACTGAGAATTGAACTGATTCGTTTTTCTTGAGATTGAATGAAATTGAGAATGTGTCAATTTAGTGATTTTTATAAATTTGGCTGATTTACTTGAGAGACTTAACTTAGTATAAAGGCAGAGCCAAATGCAAGGACATAAGCTAAAGGCAAAGGATTAAGCCAGACACAAGGTATTAAGCCAAGCACAAAAAGTAAGCCCTAAAGTAAAAAGTGGTGGGTCCAGCACAAACAGATGCCCTAACATAAAGAGTAGGTCCCAAAATAAAGATATCCACAAATAAAGATTCCAAAAATAAAAGTCCAAAAATAAAAACCCTATAAAAATAATAAGAATTAGTTTCATAGGCATTGGTTATGACTTGAATTATTTAATTATTATAATTATATTAACTTTAATTTATCTTATAGGTTTTGAAAGAAGATGCCTTACCCTATCAATAAGAATGTCGGAGAGAGGTCTTTATCTTAATTGAAAGATTGGGACATTTCATCAGGACAAGGAGACTGTTGCATGGGTAAGTACTGGAATTAATATTTAGTATAAGTTTCTTTAACTCATGTTATATAAGCTCCTATATTTACAGCAGTAATAAAGTTTAAATTATATTATATTAGGTTATTTTATAAAATTTGTAAGACTAACCTGCACAAATTTTATACTCTACTTTTAGGTCTGTGTTTATTTGAATCTGGGATAGAGCCGTTTTAAGTTATAACAATCGGCTTCAATTATTATAAAACTCTTGGTTTTTTATTGATAATACTTTGGAAAATTTTAATATATCATTCAAATAAATAAATATTTACTAGAAATAGAAAAAAAAAATATATATAAAGATATGTGTAAATAGTCAAATATTGGCACATTTTGAGCATCATAGACAAGAATCATCATGGTTGACTTTATTTTAAATAATAAACTGTGCCTTAAGATTAAAAGTTTCATTTTATTCCAACTCATGGAATTACCTTTCCTTAGATTACTTATACCATTTTTTCCAACTCATGTGGAGATTTTCCTTAAAATGTAAATAAGAATTCACCAGTACCAACACTAATTCGAAATTTTAACCATTAAAATAGGTATGTCTTAGGTCACCTTCTTATATATATATATATATATATTATATTTATATATATAATATATATATATATATATATATATATATATATAGTAATATATAAATTTTTTTTTGAAATAACATAAAAAGGTTCGAAAATTTAATATATTAACCATATTAATAAATTTATAAAGGGTTGAAATCGATGAGAACCCCAGGTAATTTATCATAAAATTTTTACTCTACGGAGTTTACAAAGGACATTTAAATATCTTTTTCTTTGAAAAAGATCCCATCCGAGTTTAAATAGGAAACATCCAGAACACTGGAAGTACCTTAAAGAAACCATACTTTGTTCCTATGCTATATTTTATTTTTCATTGACTGGAAAACACAAGGACACTACATTCTTATATGCTTCCATCAAACACTGAGTTCTTTAGTTTTGTCTGTATTCAAACTTTGTTTGTTTTAAATTTGTTTAAGAAAACACTTTCATTCTTACGAGATGACTTTATTTAGAATTTTATTTTTAATTTTTCCCAATTTAGCGTTTTTACTTTTAATGAATTCTTTGATGAAAATTTTATCTTCCCTTTTTACCTTTTATTTTGACCTTTTAAATTTTTTACCATTGGAATTTATTATCCAATTTGTGTTCTTTTCGATATTTTATTTCCAAATTCTAAATATAAGTTTTACATTTGAAGTGTGCGAGTTTACAGTTTGTATGTTAAAAAAAAAAAATTAGTTTACATGGCGTTGTTTTCTATGATATTGACAATATTTAACTTTTATTTTCGCCAAAAAAAAAGAGTAGATAAAAAGAAAAGTTCAAAACCTCGTAGAATCTCCATTCCTATGCATTGATAACTGGACTCTATTTTTTAAGCCGAAGTGAGAAAGTGATTTGAAAGGTGATCAGCGCGAATATTTGAAATTCGGTGATGGAAACCAAATAACAAATAAACGTAGGCTAATCGGATTAGTTCAAATCTTACGAACTATTCTATAAAAAACATCACAACATTATATAAGAACTTATGGGTCCACGATCAAATAAGATTGCTCTAAATGGAGCAACCCCAAAAGAAGAGACTAAGTTCGTACATAATGTTAAGATATTTATCGGAAATGAATGATAAACGAATCAAAAAACTGAAGCCTTTTTTCTATACATCTGAAAGGAGAGAAGGGGGACCGAAGTCATTAGTAGGGAATACCTAACGATTTGTCTAGAAGGCTTAACAAAAATAAAAATATTTCCTATGTAAAAATCCTATGAATAACATCTAAAGAAGTGAAGATTGGTGTTTCTCTCCCAGATCAAAAACAAAAAACATCAAGGGAGCCTACTGGAATTGGTGGTCACTTCCAAAAGAGTGATGACACCCTAAAAAAAGGAAGGTGAAATCCGTCTGAAGGATAGATCTCATCAAAATTAATTGTTACTCTGATACTGCATTTTTAAATTACTCTTGTAGAACTTTCAATGGTGGAACTCGGGAACACAAGCTAAATTGGACGGAGTTCTTTTAACCAAGCAGTATAATTAACAAGTGTAAGGCTTCGATTGCGACCGCACCTTTTATACTCACGGAGAGGTTGGCAATAAGTAATTAATCGAAAAAACATTAATTTGAATTACTAATGTTAGAATTATAAATTTAATGCCAAAGGGTAGCAAATTTAAAACTATATATTACATAAATAATTCATTGAATAAATTAATGTAGATTTGTTGTAAAAATTACTAAAAGTTCACAATAGCAACCTTTGGCAACGACATCCTGTCTGATGCATGTGATTTTAATCCTCATAGAGAATTAACTAATAAATTTAAACTTTTAATTAAAGGTAATTATCAATTTAAACGATATTCAAAAGAATCAGTAAATTCTTCTGCTCATTTTGATGTTAAATTTGAATTTGTAAAGCAATTATGAAACATAATACATTGAAATTTCAACTTGGAAAAATGAAAGGTCAAAAGTGACCTAAATTTTTGACCTTCTAGTTCAGAGAGGTCAAAGATATTTATACAATTTGAAGATGGATATGTTAGGGTCAATTTGACGTATTAACCAAATCCGATACTCTTAAAGTACCGGGTTAATAAGGAGGGGGGGAAAAAACTTTCAAATAGGAAATTTTCCAAAATTTGAAAACCTAATTTAACAAGTGATTTAATATGCTTCTAATTAAGGAACTACAACTTTGATTAATTTCAAAGTTTAACAAAATATAGCCCCATATTCCTAGCCCAGCTAAGGAAAATTTGAGACCTTAAAACTTTGGCAAAAAAATAACGTATGCCGGTTAAAGTATATCAATTTTTGTTTCTTAAATTTGAAACCAAAAAGTTGGATATTTATATTATAAATTAAAAATGCAAAAAAATTTTTAACGAAATTATTTCTACAAGAGTCTTTCAAAATTAGTAATAAACGTGAGCTTTCGGTCCAACTGGACCCTTTTTCAAAACATGATGGCATAAATAAATAAATAATTTCTAAAAATAAAATTTAATCAAAATGTAAGAAAGTATTCATTCAATTGAACATTAAGAATGTAGGGTTTTAGGAATTTTTTGAAAAAAAGGTGTGAGGTCAGTAATTTTGTTGACGTGTGAATCTCAGGGGTATTTCGCGCTTGTGGTTGTTAAATGTTAGAATAGGTTTTTTTATGCACAATGATTCGATAAATTTCCATAACTAAATTCCTACATGTTTATGATTCGATGAATGTTGTCAATGTTAATTGTCTGTGTGTTTGATTGAAGATTCTGTGGTAGGGTGAGTGCTGAGTTCTGGGCATCATGGATAATTTGTGTCTGTTTTGTTGTTTATTTAGCTATTTACCATTATCTATGTTTATATCTTATTATATTTGTTTATTTGTGAGTTAATATACATTTGGAATGTTTGTTAAGTACACTTGGAAATTATGTATAATGGTGTTGTTGTAGGTAATAAACTGTAATGCTAAATATAAAGTAAGTGGGTGATCAGTAAGTTCATAATAATGATGTTACATTTTTGATTGAGTACTATGCTCAAATTGAAATTCTAAGATAGATTCATATAACCAACTTTCTATTGTAAATATTTCTTTTGGCTTTTTGAATAGAACGAGTAATTGGGATGTGTTTGTGGTGTATAATTATTTTTACTAAAGGTGAGAAAAGTATATTAATTAATAACTAGGATTAGCAGGTACACTCGCGTCAGACAATAGGTCAGAATTTTGGTCAACTTTAAGTCATATTTGATTATCTTTTTCTAAATTGTATAACTTTTATCTTAGTATGTGATTACCTCCTTACCTACACTTTTTTAAGTTCTTAAGCAAAAACTCCTCTTAATAATCCCATCACTCTTTCATTCAAACAACTAAATCTCATTACTCTATATTAGATTCACTTCTATTATCTCTTTCTTATTATATCTCTTATTTATAATTTCTTTCTTTTTAGTTCTTCCCCGTCTCTCCATTCTTCGGTACTCCTAAGACACACAAACCCAACATTCCCGTTCGTCCAATTATCTCTAATATTAATTCTGTTCCCTACAAACTCTCCTCTTGGTTATCAAAGCAGCTAAAGCCTTTACTTGCCAAATATCCCCCTCTCATCTTAAAAACAACAGAAGACTTCATTCTCAAAAACTGCCATCTCTCTCCTCATACTCAACCATATACTACTTTGTGTTGTCTCCCTTGTCTCTTTATTTACTCTGTCCTGTTCCTTACACATTTCCCTTATTCAGAAAGATACTTATCTCTGATAAACTCTTACAACTTAGACACTACCCTTTCCTTTACTCAAAAAACTCATAATCCTTACCCTTGAACACAATTTCTTCATTTTAATAATTCATACTTTAAACAAAACTCAGGGCTTAGTATGGGATCCCTCTCTCCTCTCAATTTAGTCACCTTTTTATGGACTTCATTGGGCATTTCTATCCTTAATCACCCCTCTCCTCTAACACTACCTGGCTCCGGTAGTTTGATGATATCTTGTTTCATTCCCCTTAACACTAAAGCCCAGCCCCACATTCCTAAATTAATATAACCTCCATTCACCCCTAAACATAAAATTTAACTATGGAGCCCTCTCCAATAAAACTCTCCATTCCTTGACACCCTCCTCTCCTGGGATAAAAGCTCAATATCAAGTTTATAGGAAACCTACCTTCAACCCATCATATACTCACTGGTTCTCCTCCCATTGCACTAAAACAAAATTGGGAATTCTTTCATCACTTTTCTTAAAAGCTTTTCGCATTTGCTCCCCTCCTTTTCTTCAAACTGAACTCAATTATCTTTTCTCCACCTTTAGTAAACTATTCTACCCCAAACACATCATTTCTCGTTCTTTCAAAAAAGCCAAAAAGAAATTTTACAATCCTTCTAACGACATACCCCATAACTCTCTTTCCTACTTACCTATTCCTCATATACCTAATCCTACAATCATTAAGTCCTTACCTGAAAACCTTAGACTCACTACCTCTAATACCTTCTCCCTTAAACGCATCTTTAAACCTCCTACACACACCTCTAACAATATTTCCCAATGTGTCTACAAAATTCCATGTTTTAACTACACCTCCCATTATATCTGTGAAACCAACGATTTCAAAAGACGAAAATACCAACACAAACAAGACCTTATCCATGATGCCCAGAACTCAGCACTCACCCTACCCAGATCTTCACTCAACCACAGAATTAACATTGACAACATGATACCTATCACACAAGCCCTTGACCCCCTTCAACGGAAATTAATCGAATCATTGTGCATAAAAACCTATCTAAACTTTAACAAACTACAAGGCGAATACCCCCCTAGATCACACGCCTCAACAATTACTGACCTCCACACCTTTTTCAAAAAAATCTAAAAACTAGTCACTTAGCATCAGCTAGTTCAATATTTATTCATCATATTTATTATCCTTTATTTAGAAATTTATCTAGAAATAAATGACTAAGTTGTGAAAGGGTCCAGTTGGATCGAAAGCTCACGTTTATTACTAATTTTTTGAAGACTCTTGTATGAAGAGAGAGCGGCTGCTGACGAAGGAAACCCATCTTGGCCAGGATGCATAGTTGTACAAGAGACAAGGCATATGAGTTGACGAAACGAGCGCGATTGAAAAGAAATGCACTGTAGTCTTACAGAGACTTCTGTGCATAGACATAGCGACGCGGCTTCACAGCGATTGTTTTATTTGCTTCTGATTATTTAGGCGGGTGGGATTGCACTTTGTTGCGTGTCTGGTACGTGTTTTTGTTTTTCTTTGGGTGTATTTTTTATTAATTTTGAGATGTTTGTTGCGATTCAGGGGTTTGGTTGGCTGAGACTGTCAAGTATGCGGGATTCGTGGAAGGACGGGGCCGGAGACGACGCTCTACATATAATATAATTATATAATATTATACCTATTTATCCTTTCAATACTAACCTCATTTCTGATACTAAAACATAGAGAGCGTGATATCCGTATGATAAAGTTACCTGTAGAAGAAGGAGTGTAACTAGATCTCTATATGGAAACCAATGATTGCCTTTAGGTAGTTTAGTTACAACAGTTGAAAGAACTGCTCGTCATATGCTCACTTAGCTATATTATGATATGACCTCTATCTCGTATTCGCTATTTTTCAAAACATTATTTTCAAAAATTCATGAATCTGCATTTCTGTGTATACATAGCAAGAGGACTTGACTAATGAGAGAGTCTGTTTCAGTACGAAGAAATGGGCAATGAATTTTTCTGTACTAAAGATCCCAACCAGAACGGGAGAGCTGACGCAACTGATTGTCTTTTAGGTACTTAGTTACAACAGTTGAAGAACTGGCTGTTCATAATCTCATTTCACTTATTTATTCTCTTTTAAACATCTGTTTTCAATACAAATCTCATTTCTGATACTAAAAACAGAAGGGCTGAGGCCTAAACATAAGATGATGAAAGTTTGCCTGAGTAGTATAGTATTCTTGTGTTTTAGACGTAGAACTCCACCCACTCCAGCGAAGTGCTTTTATATTAGTTACATGCAGCGAAGGGACAGTTGCCAACGTAAAGCGCGATCGACAGACTTGCATAGTTTATTCATAATCTACATTTCAGACTATAATTATTCTCTATTTACGTGAGCTATTTGCAATACATTAGCCAATCTCATGTATCTATGACTATGGTATTAATCAAAGAGGGCTGTTATCTGTGGATAAAGTTCCTGTAAGAAGAAGGTTGTTTGTACTAAATCGCCAATGGAACCAATACCAAAATTGATGTCTTTAATCTTAGTTACAACTAGATTAAAGACTGCGTTTCATAATCTCATTCACTAATATTCTCTTTTACCATTTTAAATACGGTATCATTCTGAGATACTAAAATCGAAGAAGGGCTGATGATCTGATTGAAAAGCAGTTATAGGAGGGATGTTTGTTATAAATCTCCAAGGAACCAAACCAAGGTGATGTCTTTAGTACTATAGCTACTAACAGGTGAAAGGACTGCATGTTCAATAAGATCTCATTTCACTATTATTCTCTTTTATCTATTTTTATACATACCGCATTTCTGATACAAAAAACAAGAGGGCTGATATTTAATGAATAAAGTTCCTGTAAAGAAGGAAGTTGTACTAAAATCCCGCCAAGAACCAAACCAAATGATGTTTTTTAGGTAACTTAGTTATCAACAGTGTTGAAAGACGCTGTTGCATACTCTATTTCACTAATTATTCTTTTATCTATTTCAATACATCACGTCATTTCTGATACGTAAAAACAAGAATGAACTGATATCTTGATGAATAAAGGTTCCTGTAGAAGATAAGATGTTTTGTACTAAATCTCCAAGGAACCTAACCCCATGGATGTCTTTAGGTACTTAGTTACAACTAAATTGAAAGACTGCTGTTCATATAATCTGCCATTTCCACTTAATTAATTCGTCCTTTATCTATTTCATATTACATACCTATTTCTGATACTAAAACAAGTAGGGCTGATATCTGCATGATAGAAGTCTTGGTTAAGAAGAAGGAAGTTGTGTATCCTAAAAATCGCCAATGAGTAACCATCCATGATGTCTTAAGTACCTAGTTCAAACGTTGAAAGACTGCTGTTCATACTTCTCAATCATTCCACTAATGTATTCCTCTTTTAATCATTTTCAATATCATACCTCATTTCTGATACAAAAAACAAGAGGGCTGATATCTGATTTTAAAGTTCCTGTAGAAGAAGGATCTTGTACTAAGATCTCCATGGAAACAAACCAATGATGTCTCTTAGGTACTTAGTTACAACAGTTGCAAGACTGCTGTTCATAATCTCATTTCACTAAATATTCTCTTTTATCTACTTTCAATACATCCTTCATTTCTGATACTAAAAAACAAGAGGGCAGATATCTAGAAAGATAAAGTTCCTGTAGAAATGGGAAGTTTGTACTAAATCGCCAAAGGATACAAACCAAAGTATGTCTTTAGGTATTAGTTACAACAGTTGAAAGATTGCTGTTCATAATCTGATTTCACTAATTATTCTCTTTACTATTTTCATACATACCGTCCATTTCTGATACTAAAAACGAGAGGGCTGATATCTGATGATAAAGTTCTGAGTAGAAGTGAAGAGAATTTGTACTAACTCCGGCTACAAGCGAACCAAACATGATGTTCTTTAAAGGTATCTTAGTGTAACAGTTGAAAGACTGCTGTTCCTAATCTCATTTCAATTTTTTAAATTCTCTTTTTCTATTTCAATCCGATCTCTTTTTCCTGATACTAAAAACAAGGAGGGCTGATATCTGATGATAAAGTTCCTGTTAAAGAAGGAAGTTTGTACTAGATCTCCAAGGAACCAAACCAATGATGTCTTTAGGTACTTGTTAACAACATGTTGAAAGAAATGCTGTTTCATAATATATCACACTATTATTTGCTCTTCTTACCCTATGTTTCCAATCACATACCTCATTTCTGATACTTAAACAACAAAAAGGCTGATATTCTGATGGATAATGTTCCTGTAAGTTAGAAGGATGTTATCTAAATCGCCAGGACATCAAACCAATTCAGATCGTTTAGGTACTAACGATTACAACATTTAAAGAACTAGCTGTTCCTAATCTATTTCACTAATTATTATCTCTTTACCTGTTTTCAATAACATACCTCATTTCTGTATACTAAAAACAAGAGGGCTGATATTCCGATGAATAAAGGTTCCTCACGAAGAAGGATGTTTGTATCTAATCTCCAACGGAACCAAACAATGATCTCTAATTAGGTACTCTAGTTTAACAACAGTTGAAAAGACTGCTGTTCATACTCTCATTTCATTGAGGATTGTTTTATCTAGTTTTCAAATATTTTCGAATTCATACCCCATTTCTGAGAGTCTAAAAACAAAAAGGGCTGATATCTCACAGATGTGTTCCTGTTAGATGAACGGATGTCTGTGTACTAAATCTCAGGAACCCACACAAAAAACTTTAGGTACTTAGTTACAACTGCTGAAGACTGCTTTCATTATAAGCCATTTCCAACAGAAGAGATTTCCTATTAATCAATTTTCAACATACATACCGTCTTTCTGATACTAAAACTAAGAAGGGCGGATATCTGATGATAAAGTTCCTTTAAAAGAAGAAGGGAGTTTGTACTAAATCGCCATAAACAAAACAAATGAATGTACTGTAAACTTAGTTAACCAGTTGAAAGACTGCTGTTTTCATACAATCCTCGATTCACTAATTATTCCTCTTTTACCTATTTTAATACATACCCTTCTTCTGATACAAAAACAGAGGGCTGATATTCTGATGATGAAGAGTTCCTGTAGAAGAAGGATGTTTGTACTAAATCTCCCCAAGGAACCAAACCAATGATCGTCTTTAGGTAGCTTAGGTTACAACAGTTGAAGACTGCTTGTTGCATAAATCTTCATTTCACTAATTATTCTCTTTATTCTATTTTTCCATACATTACCTATTTCTGAATACAAAAAACAAGAGGTGCTGATATCTGATATAAGTTCCTGTCTAGAAAGAAGGAAGTTTTGTACTAATCGCCAAAGGAACTCAAAACTCAATGATGTCTTTAGAACTTATTACACTACAGTTGAAAGACTGCTGTCATACTCTCTTCAACATAATTATTCTCTTCTATCTATTTTCAATACATACCCTCATTTTCGTGATACTAAAAACAAGAGGCTGATATCTTTTGAATGATAAAGTTTCCCTGTAGAAGGAAGGGATTGTTTGTACAAATCTCCAAGAACCAAACCAATGATGTCTTTAGGTACTTATTACATCAGTTGAAAGACTGCCCGTTCCCTAATCTCATTTCCACTAAATTATTCCTGCTTTTAATTCTATTTTTATATACATACCTCGTTTCTGAATACTAAAAAGCAAGAGGGCTGAATATCTGACTGATAAGTCCGTGTAGAAGAAGATGTTGTACTAAATCTCCCAAGGAACCAAAACCAATGCATGTCTTTAGGTACTTTAGTTACAACAGTTTGAACAGACGCTGTTCATACTCACATTTCACTAATTATTCTCTTTAATCTATTTTCAATACATACCATCATTTCTGATGACTAAAAACAGAGGGCTGATATCTGATGATCAAAGTTCCTGTAAAGAGGTGTTTGTACACACTAAATCGCCAAGGGATCAAACCAATTATGTTTTAGGTAACTTAGTTTATCAACAGTTGAAAGACTGCTGTTCATAAACTCATTTTCACTAATTATTCTCTTTCACCTATTTTCAACAACATACCTCATTTCTGATACTACAAAACAAGATGGCTGATATCTGATGATAAAGTTCCTGTAGAAGAAGGATTTTTGTACTAAATTCGCCAAGGAACCAAACAATGATGTCTTTAGGTACTTAGTTTACAACAGTTGAAAGACTGCTGTTCAAAATCTCATTTCACTAATTATTCTCTTTACCTTTTTCAATACAGTACCTCATTCTGATACTAAAACAAGAGGGCTGATATCCGATGATAAAGTTCCTGTAGAAGAATGAATGTTTGTACTAATTCTCCAAGGAACCAAACCAATGATGTCTTTATTTACTTAGTTCAACAGTTGGAAAAACTGCTGTTCATAATCTCATTTCAACTATTATTCTCTTTATTCTGTTTTCCATACATACTCATTTCTCTGATACTAAAAACCAAGAGGGCTTGTTATCTGGGATATATAAGGTTCCTGTATGAGAGAGAAGGAATGTTGTACTAAATTGCCAAGGATCCAAACCAATGATGTCTTTAGTAACTTAGTTACAACAGTTGAAAGACTGCTGTTCCTAACATATTTCACTATTATTTTTCTTTATTCTATTTCATACATACCTCCATTTTCTGATACTAAAAACAAGGGGGCTGATATCTGATGATAAAGTTCTGTAGAAGATGGATGTTTGTACTAAATCTCCAAGGAACCAAAACAATGATGTCTTTAGGTTACATTATTAACAAACAGTTGAAAGACTGCCGTTCATAATCTCATTTCACTAACATTATTCTCTTTATCTATTTTTAATACATACCTCATTTCTGATTCTAAAAAACAAAGGGCTGATATCTGATGATAAGATTCCAGTAGAAGAAGGATGGTTTGTAACTAAATCCCAGGAACAAACCAATGATGTCTTTAGGTTACTTAGTTACAGACAGTTGAAAGACTGCTGTTTATAATCTCGTTTATAACACATTCTCTTTATCTATTTTTCATACATCCCTCATTTCTGATACTAGAAAACAAGAGGGCTGATGATCTATGATAAAGTTCCTGTAGAAGAAAAATGTTTGTACTAAATCTCCAAAAGAAACAACCAATGAATGTCGTTTAGTAACTTAGTTAAACAGTTGAAGACTGGCTGCTCATAATCTCGTGTTTCACTAATTAATTTCTCTTTTACTATTTTCAATACATACCTTATTTCTGATACTAAAAAACAAGAGGGCTGATATCTGATTTTAAAGTTCCTGTAGAAGAGAAGGATATTTGTACAAAAATCTCCAAGGAACCAAACCAATGATGTCTTAGGTACTTAGTTAACAACAGTTAAAGGACTGCTGTTCATAATCTCATTTCACTATTATTCATCTTTTATTATTTTTTGGATACACTCATTTTCTGATACTAAAAACAAGAGGGCTGATATCTGATGATGTTGTTCCTGTAGAGAAGGATGTTTGTTACTAAATCTCCAAAGGAACCAAACCAAATGATATCTTGGTAGATATTTACAAACAGTTGAAAGACAGCTGTTCATACTCTCATTTCACCTATATTCTCTTTTATCTATTTTAAAATACTACCTCAATTTTGGATACTTAAAAACAGAAGGCTGATATCTGATATGATAAAGTTCCTGTGAAGAACGGAAGGTTTTACTAAATCGCCAAAGGAATGAAACCAATGAGTCCTTTAGGTACTTAGTTACAACAGTTGAAAAGACTGCTGCTCATAATCT
>JABUQX010090943.1:0-12500 GCA_015478945.1 Trachelipus rathkii
ATGCTTCTTCTCCTCTCTCAGCTCGTCTTTTTCTCTCTGTAAAAATTCGCTGCTCGATTAATATGTTTAATCCCGAAGAGCTTTACAGACATTCAATAAGAGCTCAGAAACGTTTAACTACTCAAAATATATGCTACTAAATGTCACAGAGTTCTATTTTTCTTACTTTCATATAGTCCACAAAATTCCTTGAGTCACTTTTTTCAATATTTAACTTCAGTCTATCGTATCGCGAAATATTTCGTACCTCTTACAACGAATATTCTTGACCAATATTATTTATATATATATAGTTATAATATATATAATAATATGACTTAGCTGTATATATATATATGTATTAATATATATAGAATATAATATAGTATGCAATATATTATATTATATATATATGATATATATATATATTAGTATATTATATATATATATATATATAGATATATATATAAGTATATATATATAATATATATATATAAAATTAATATATATACATATATATGATATATATATATATATATATATATGTACTAATTATATATATATATATATATATATATATATAATATATATATATATATATATATTATATATAATATATATATATTCCAAGTTTTTTGTTTTTTCGCCTGTTTGTTTTTGTCTGTTGTTGGTTTTTGTGGTGATGTGATGTGCATGTATGATGGCATCGATTTGAAAAAGGCGGCGGGCTTAGCTCACTGACTTTACTAACAGCCCGTCTGTATGCAGATCTAAACTCTGGTCACAATCTCCATGTGGAACACAACCCACATCTCGAGACTCCGACAGACGCTAACCTTTTTCGTGCTCACTGTCTCGCAGACCCAGGGTCCAGAGTACCACTTCATCTCTCTAATCTGTGTGAATAGATATTTCTATCAGCTAATTTAAGTTATTGATTTCCATAATTCCTCCCGGTTTGAAAGAGGTGGGGGAATGAGGTTCCGTCGCGTATGATGTAGAAGCGATAACACTTGTCAGTTTTATAAAAAATAAGAGGGTGTTCCTATCTGGTTTGCTCCTGCTAAAACTCTCTAGATATTCTAACGTATTATCCCTAATGTTCAATGTGTAACTTGCTGGCTTCACTAGAGCTTTTCTTCCTTCTTACTACAATAACTTGTGTTTCTGCTACCTCTGTTCATTAGTTCTTTGCTAAACTTTTGCACCGAGACTTGTTATATTGATTCTGGCTAATCATCCACCTGATATCATGAGATCTCGTATTGTGGGTGTGATTTCCCAATGTGAGAGAACAGCTTGGCATATGTAGGGAGTCGACTTACGTGCGCTTATCACCTGATCTAGGTGGGGAGGAGGCCAAGAATCTCTATTCCAGCATCTATCAATCTTGGACGATGGTAAACAAAGTAATTGATATCGAAGCTCTCACTGTATATTCCCGGACGGTTCACACTAACCAATATCCTCTTGAAAACACTTGACCATGTTTCACTCCTCTAGTCCTTCTCTCTAATAAATACGCCACCTTCACTCCTATTGTCAAATCTGACCACAACCTTATAAATTCTCAATATCAAATTTAAAAATGCTATATATTTCTCTCCCAACAGCTTCCATCAAATTGCACTAAGCGCAGAATTGTTTCAGAGACATCTATAAATAGGTAAATGACTAAGTTTGACTCTGGTGACACTTCTAGATTCTGCCAATAAGGTGCGAGCTGTAATTTCGTTGATGGGATGAGCAAGTTCGTTCCTTCCTTTTCGACTAAATCTTTCTCTCCTATAATCCATGGTTTGATCGTGCTTTTTCTCTGGCCATTTAGGCTAGAGACAGTGCGTATCGGGCGTGGAAAAATTCTTCGTTCTCCTATCACTTTTTGCTAATTTTCATTTAGCTAAGAATCTTTGTAAGGTGATACTCTTCGATGACCAAAGAGAGCTTTCAATCAAACGAAGGTGCGCTAACTTCCTCCTATGTTCTCCAACTGAAAAAATCTTTCTGGCGCTCTTTGCCAAAAAGCCATCTGCGTAATCAACTAGCAAAATCTGTGTTTCCTCCTCTCATTAGATATCGATGGTTTCTGTTGCTAATTCTCCATATGAAAGTTTCAATCTCTTTGGTCTCCTATTTTCTCTGGCATTCCTCTTCTCCTCCTCCTTCTCCTCTCAGGTTCCTATGCCTTTGCCTGTGATTACATTTGACGGGTGCATGAGCTCCCTGGAATCTATAAAACGCTAGAAAGGTGGGTGGCCCGGGTGGCGTTCCTCCCCAAATTGAGGGAATGGGCTTCCGTGCTGACCCCGCCCTCGTTCAACTAATTCTCTCTATGTCTCAGTACTAACACTTTCCTCATTGTTTGAAGCACGCACAAGTCCGAACCTGTTCCGAAAAAAGGAATGCCGCTCTGATCCTTCTAACTATCACCCCATAGCTTTTATTTGTTCTCTATCTAAATCTTTGAAAACCTTCTCAGCTCTCATTTTCTTAAGCATCATCTGGAACACATTCAGTTTCTTTCCGAATCGTCAGTAAATCGGCTTTGCGGCGCTCGAAGGTCTACTGGCGATATAGGCCTACTTTTGTGAATCTTAAACATGAGATAATTATTGTTTGTCAGCCTTAGCCGAACGTTCAACGGGGAGTACTTTAAGCTGTAATGGTGCTCTGAGAGATAGCTCCAAGCTATGTTGAAACGCGGAGAGTAGTATGGCACGCGTCACTGGCTCTCCAAGAACTGCCCTAGTGATCTTGTTGTTTCTCCTTCACATTTGATCATACTTATACTCGAGCTTGTTCTCTCAACGAAATTCGCTCAATGATCTGGCTTTGTCTGACGGGGCGACCTTCTTTATCTAGTTAATTAGTGGGGTATTCGCTCAGGGTTTAACTGGCTTCATTATACTCGTCTCCTCACTTTTTGTAAATATCCTCTCTTTTGCATATCAAAATTGATCTTCTGCCGATCCCGTGCCAACATCCAATTTTCGTTTATCGCTACTTTCCTAACAGTGATCGTCCACACAAGAGAGCAATGATTAAGTATAAGTAAACCCACTTCATTTTCGTCAATTAGTCATTCATTGATAAGTATTCCCTGTGACAAACCGTTAGCATGTATTCTACTTCTAGTATAAAAGTTGTAATGCCTTTCTTTAAAAAATGCTTTGCGCGAATCTTAACTAGCTCCAGCTTGATCTGATATTTCCGTAATTTCCGGTTGAAGGGAGTTCGAATTCAGAAATCGCACTTACGTGAACATGTATACTATCATAGACACATAAGAACTCAAATCTGTTCATTATAAGAGCAGAATATCATACTCTGCCATTGCATCACTGATGAGCACAAGACCACTTTGCACACTCGAGAGTCTTTCGATAATGCAGATTCTGGTACCAATTGGTTCAAACCCATGTAGCTTTGTGAGCTGGTCTTCACAAGCAGAACATTGCCGGTTATCTACGGTGATCTGAGAGTCTATATCACATTAATCGCTAATTCATTCTTACTCTTTAAACTACCAACTAAGAAGAATAGAATAATCTAGTCAGTTGGATAACCTTTCTATCTATTATATATATTGTACTCGCGCTTTTCTACGCGAGCACTCTATCATAGGAAACTGTTCGTGGGGGTCTGTTTGAGGCAACAGAGCCAATGCATCTGTTTTTTTGTACTCACAGCAATCTCTCAGTTAACTTTCACCAGCTCATTATATCATGGAGGCTTGCGCATTAGCCAGCCGGCGTTGTATGCTGTAGTTATTGAGCTAAATCTACTTCATATCTGGAGAGCTTGCTCTCGCGCTCCATACTACCGCGAACGCGACGTATCATCTTGAGAATTAAGGAGAAATCGCCAAGTCACAAGGCGCAAAAAGATAGTTCTAAGAACGTATTTCCGAGTATTCTCTTTTTCCACCATCTAGGTACACTGACGCCACGAGCTCATTTAGTGTCTTCTTTATAGCTAGGAACGAGCATCGCTATCGTTTGCTTATTTATAAACTCTTCCTGTAATGGAGAGTTCCAAACGCCGGGTTTTCTTGCTCTTGTAGATCCTTAGTTAATTTTATTTGGCATACTGGGACTAAAAATACTGTAAGTCCTCCAAAATTTTTATATTATAGGAATTGCAAGCACATCTTCTTGCAAATTAATAGATTTACTCAGAGTGTGGTAAATGATGCTACATCTGCAGTAGACTATCTATCGTGTCATTTACCGATGGTCTCCTCCATCGTAATGCAACAACAGGGCGTAGCTTTGGTACTGAGACATGTCTGAGTGATTATTAAATCTAGGTGTATAATTATTCGGACACTAAATGGACTAAAACCGTGATACTTACTTGCGAATAGCTTATATAGACTGATTAGATTAAATCCACTTACTTTCAACTCAGACCATCCAGATTCTGCCGGAAATATCTCCTATTCCAAACACTTCTATTCTTGATAGTTCTGCTCGAGAATTGTTATAATACATTCTAAACGACGTCTGAACAAAGGTACTGCCTGAAACTCAAACTGAGTGTGCTTACTCATATTGGCGATTCCAGGAAATCTTGCGTATCGTAGTTGTGATATTCTCTCTAGTGCGGCGTTGTGCAACCGATACCCTCATCGATACTCATAGATAAAGAGGAAGACGTTCAGATTCCTGTAAAATGGGGTGGTAGAACATACTATATGCTCATAAAAAGAGAAATACAAAATTTAACTTATAGAAAAATAACAAAGCGAACTCAACATTCAACCGGAAACTCTCTTTATGTAAAGCTATAATTTTATTCGATTTAACAGTTAAAGACAGACACCACAAAAATTTCTAAACAATTTAAACACTTTAACCGCTACTCGAAATTTCTAAAGAACTTTTCTGAAAATCCGTCTCAGCCTAATTATAAATGTTAATATTATAAAAGCATTAATATTATTTAATATAGTATAATATATATTAATATAATCATTACTCTTAGTATTTATAAGTGATAATTAACTATATATCAAATATCTATATATATATATTATATATATATATAATACTATATATATATATATAATAATAATAATGATAATATTATAAATATAATAATAATAATAATCATATATAAATATAATTAAATATATATAAATTAATAAAAATAATATAATTATATAAAAATAATAATCAGTATTGAATCACTAAAACATATAACTTTACGCAAATGCGATCTATTTAAGAATCGCTCCAAAGTTAGTTTTATATTAATTGACTTCAATACCTAATTCTAATAATCGATATTAGATACTTAGATATACCTAGTATTAATTATTCATTATATATATTATATACGTATTATATATATATAATATAAAGATACAATACTACGTATATTTATCACATAATCGTCTTTACAATTTATTTGAATAGTATTAACTTTGAAGTAATCTAACACTGTAAATGATTTATGACATAGTTATTTGTGAGGTGCTATATTCGGATCTCGTATATCAACTATCATGAAATCTTATAATATCTATAGTAAAATAAGAACATATTTATCAATATGCAAAATAACTAACTGATATTATCAGACACGAATATTAGAATAACTATTATCGAGAATCATAAAATATATAAGCAGATTATAGTTTATTATACACATATTTCTTTCTTATTTAAGAGTAAATTTTTACTTTTGAAAAAAATTAAAAATTGTTTATAAATACTATGCTTAAAATTAATATAGGAAACGAAGTTTTGTAATATTCTCATTCTTAGAGGACTCAGATTTATAATTTCAATTATTATTATATTAAAAACAGCAGGGATTAGTTAATATGAGTAAGTGTTTATATATATATCTACATAATATTTATGTTTATCCATTTACAGATGACGTAGAGGAGCGTCGCTCCCATCGCTCTATATGTATGTACGAGTCGCTCACTGAATATATAGTATTAATACTAAATGTATGATAATAAGGTAGATTAATTAAACTCCTATTAATTATATATATTATATATATAGAAAATTAACTATATATATAATATTCAACATTTACTAATATTATATTATATATACTAATATTAAATATATATATAAATATCTATTTATAATATATAAATATATTATATCTATATTACTATATATAAATATATATTAATATATATATATAAATTAATATATATATTATTTAGTAGTAGAAGTATTTTAATACATATATTATTATATATATATAAATATTAATTAAATATATATAATAATAATATATTAAATTAATATCTATCTCTAATATTATATAACTATGAAGACGTAAACGATCTCTCTATCTAGGTTTCACATTGGAATATCTCATATATATATATATATAATATATTATTATATATGATTTAAATTTCATATAGTTATTATTTTATAACACCCTACACGGATGCAAATAATAGCATTCTTTAATGTTGCTGTTTAATTTTATCACCATTATTAATATATATATAGCTAATTTATAAAACTTAATTGTTAATATATCTATAATAATGAGGATATATATATAATACAAATATGATATTTGAATATATATTTAATATTAATATGATAAAAATAATATATATATATATATCACTTATATTTACTTTATATAACTATAATAATATCTAATAATATATATAAGTTAATATATTAATTTATAGGAGTAATTATATATTAATATCTTAAAACCTCAAGATTCGATTAAAAAATTAATAAATGTAGTACCTATTTATATATTTTGTAGATATATATAATTGATAAATATAACATAACGCTATAGTCCTATAATATATATATTATATCCTATCTATATATTATAAAGTTACTATTACTTACTATTAGTTCATTGATTTATTGGTATAATTCAGTTGTTATTCAATTTATACAGCTATGCGATAATAAATATATATATAATACTTTATGATATTTAATTAAATATTATTTACTTATTTACCAATTTATAGTAATATAAAACGTATAAAATTTATTTATATATATTAAGGTATAGAGAGTTACCTATTCTAAAATTATATTATTTTTCATAAGCATCTAGAAAAATTTTACTTATTAAATTATAGAATAATCCAACTCTACAATAAAATTTTATTTAAGTAATAAATAATAAAATATAAAGTTATTTATTATATATAGAAATTTCTAATATCTCAGAATATGTGAAATAAGGAAATCTACAGTCTTTATAATATTTATTATTATATATTTTACATTTTATATAATATATTATATAAATAATCTAATATATATTTATACATATAATTATATATATACTAATTATATAGGATATATATATATAATATATATAATATAATATAACGTAAACTTATAATAAATAAATAAATATTTTTTAAATCAGTATGTATTATTATAGTCACTCTACTTCTAGATACATAGCTGAACTTTGACTACCACTATCGATCTGTATCTATAGCTATTTTCGACGCTAAATGAAGCGACTCATAAACAAGACACTGATCTTCAAAGCAGAACCTACGTACGTTCTTCGGTAAAATATCAATATAAATTGAGTTCAATAAATTAATACACTGAGAATATCATTTATAAAACAGACATAACAAATAACAAACGTTGACAATAATAACCGCTTATTAAATATTCTACTACTCCCGTCAGAAGCAGAAATAGCCATCACCAACTAAATTAACTAATAAGCAATATGAGTATGTGATTAAATCAAATTGGTTAATCAAACACCATCTAGTACTGATATATATCACAACATTAATAATTATACTATACGGACATGGTCACCCCACATCTAAATGTTCATCGTCAATACTTGCGCTAATCTTGCTTAACAAAATAAGTACTAACAATTGTATTACCTCAGTCAAACTTATTCACACGGCAAGGCACCCAGTAATAGAGATATCATCAATATAGACGGTTTTTAACAATACAATTTCATGATATATATTAATCGAGTGATGATTTTAGTTATCATAACGTTATACGATTAAGATTACCTATACCTAAATTAATGATGTATAATCTCAGTGAGAATGCTTCAACCTTCTCTATTAGAGTAAATATTTAACTAAAATCAAACACTGAGCTATAATCAAAGAAGTCAGCACTAATATATAAAAATTGAAACTCGGAGTTATCAGTTTATTAATTATAAGCGATAAGTCCAATATAAGTATATACTATTAATTACCATAAATTACCTGTTTGACGTCTGACACTTGAAAAGATGAATATTCAATATATAATCTAAAGAATCGTTCAGCCAAGAATCGTTAGTACTAGAAATATATTAATAATGGAAATATCTAATATGCATATAAATATAGTGTAAATTCATTGTTCAAATATAATGTATTATAGAAATTTTAAAATAATGTAAAGTAATTTGTATAAATTATATTACTATATATTAAAAAATAAAATATTAAATATACTAAATATTAATAAAAATATATACATAAATAAGAAAAAATATTTATTAATTTATAATGTATAAAATGAATGTATATATATAGATTATTATTTTTTTGTACCATCCAGCCTGTATAGGTGTGCCTGTCAGGTTAATTACATCCATACCAAGAATCTTCTGATATCCGAGCAATAGCATTATTAGACGAATAAATATATATCCAGCGATTTACCATTTTTAGTAATAACTGCCTAATTGACAAGGACTGTCGCCACATGTGTAATCTACTTTGCACATTAATGTTATTATTCACTTATGGCAGGATTAAATGGTAGTAAATAGATAATTTCATGGTAACTAGTCGGTAGTCTCCCAACAGCCTACCGTAAAAAACTATACATTAGAAGAGATAATAGTTACCTGTTGTCTGTAGCATTTGAGCATTAGAAATATATATCTATATATATATCTTGGCTTCAAAAATAACCTAATTCAAATTTGAGTCAAAAGTGTATAACGAGTTTATAATCCAATATATTATATATATATATATGAAACATAAGCTTTATAATGAGTATATAATTTAATTAATAATACCAAATAATGGTATGTATTATATGAATAGAATAACAAGCTATAGAAATTTTGTTTGATCTTATCAACTAAATATTAATAATATAAATATATAATATATATTATATTACTATATTATATATATTAATATATAATATAATAATATATATATTAATAATAATATTATATAATAAGTATTATATATTAAAATTATATATAATCTATTATATAATATAATATAAATATAATAAATATTAATAGTATATATAATATATATAATATATTTTAATTATATATATACATAATATAATATACTTAATAAAATATAAATATATTATATACTATAATATATATATTAATATATATAATCATAATATAATTTAATAATATATATATTATAATATATATTACATATATATATAATATATATATATATTAATATATAGTAATATATTAAGTATAATATATATAATATATAATATATAATATATATATATATCTATATTAATATAGTTATATATATATATATATAGATAGGTATATATAATAGTATGAATATATAAGATATTATTAATATTTATATATATTAATATATATAATTAATATATATATATATAATATTATAATAAATAATATATATAATATATATATATATATATATAATATATATTATTATATATAAAATATAATTAAATTAATATATATATAATATATATATATATAATATATATCTTATATTAATAATATATATATATATAGATTAGATATATACATATATAAAATATATAATATATATAATATTATTAATTAATAAGATATAATAATATATATATATATTAAAATATTATGTGTGTGTGTAGTATGTGTGTTGTGGAGGTGTGTGGTGGTTTTCGGGTAGTTTCCCGTCCAAATTTTGCTGCTTCAAGCTTATTCCATACTCTTTTTTGAAAAAAACCATGCATTAATTTCTGGAGAATTTCAGGTTTAGCCTTACACTTCAAACTATTCTAGATAGTATCTCTCAGTTGACAAATATACTATAGTACTATATGAATATCACTATTACTATATTTCATTTTGCACTGTCTAGGTTATTAGAACTATATAGTAAGCTATATTAATTTAGCTATGACCATACATCTTACGCAGCTTTTGTTAGATATTATATATAATATTCTATGGATAAAAGATAATACGAATATGGATGGGTTGGGTTCCATATAATATATATAGATACATATGTAGTTTTATGAAAAAAACCTCTTCAACTATATACCCTACTGCTTATTTTACATAAATATAAATGCAAACACAAACAGCAAATAGTAAACATAGAATATATAATAATACACACTCACTTTCAACGTAGTTATATTTGAGCTTACAATTATCTTTAAGTATATATAAATATATATATATTCGATATATACTACTAATACTTTGTATGCAACCTGGGAACAACTTTCATCACTCTTTATATAATATATCATATATAACCTATATAATATATAACCTATTAGTCTTAAACTAATTATATATACTATATATATATATATGATATAATACTATTATATAAACTATATAATATATATAAATTATGTATAGTTATTGACGCTAACTCATATTTTATACAAACCGCCGCTCAATAATATCTTAATATATACCTCTAATAATACTAATTAGTATAAACGGTTAGTATTACTACTCATTATATATATATCACAACCCTGACCATTTAACTTAACTAAATGCTACTCAACTATGTAAAGGTATGGCACACATCTTCAACCATATATACTACTGCTTACATTATATATTACTTTAATCATACTCACTCTATATAAAAATATATAAATATATATATATATAGTATATATAAGGTTATATAATATATATAATATAGTATAATATCTATATATATAGTAATATATATATACCTATATATATCATATATATATATATATATATTAATTTTATATTTATAGTTATATATTTTATATAAGAAAATACAATAATATGTAATAAAATTTTAAAATATAGAAAATAATAAAACTTATATCATATAGACGATTCGATTTAGATTAAAATTATGAATAAAAATAATATTATTATCAAATCAAAATTACTGTAATTAAAAATGATGTTTTATTTGTGCACGTGTAACTAAATCAGCTGTTCGCTTATACGAGTCGTTTTCCTATTCAATATGCACATGTGAGGACCTTGCAGATAGATAGAACTCATTATAAAATACCATTTAATAAATTTCAGCATATTAATAAATAGTTTATCAAAATAATAATATATTAATGTTAAGACAAATAATTATTAAATGAATTAATTAAACTCTGCACACTTAGCGCTGAACAAAATATCAAAACAAATATTTTTCCCTTTGGAACAAACTTCGAAGACAGCTGCAATACCAAAAAATGCATCGAGAACTCGTACTGCAACTTCTTACATACACCAAAATGCGTATTCCAAAAACCACATAAAATATAATACATATTCACCTATAAACATCTAATAAGAATAACGCAATTATTTAACATAAACAAATAATGCACCCAATTTAGAAAAATTATTAAAAAAAAACGTGAAGATGATACACTTTTAATTAATGAGTAATTGAATGAGCTTTACAATCACAAAACAACTTGATCTTTAAAACACCTTGACCTTTCAACATTGCAAATATAAGCGACAGATAAACCACTATAACAGGTCCCCTGGTTCCTATAGCAGCACTGGTGTCCGACGTACCAATATCAACACTTTCAGCCAGAATCTTACAAGTCGGAACGAATATGCAAAAATAAGGTTCCAGAATGAGCTCTACAGTCGCTCTTATAGCAGCCACATTCAAACCAGGTTACATTCAACACATACAATAGAATAACATACAAAACATTAAGAGAAAGATGTATACAACATTCGTAACTATAACCAGGTTAAAATCATTCTGACCTTCAATTAGAACAACAAAGCCGTGGTTGGCAACAGAAGATTTTCTCAACGAAAATAGAATATAATAGAATTTCTCAAGAAAATTTGGCGAAAAAAAGGAAAGCTAGTAAGTTGAGAAATTGCAACTTCCTTACCGTAACAAATAATAAATAATACACAAGATTATTTTCTAACATAGCTTTTATATATATCATTTTAAATTTATATATATGTATATATTATAATATAATATATATATATATAATAATTATATATATATAATTGTATTAATATACTATTTCATAATAAGTTAATAAGTATTAGTAATTAATTCTATCAAAACTGCAAATTGTATTGGTTATTATGTTATAATATATTATATTATTCTTATTATATATATACATAATACTATATATATCAAGTATATTATATAATAAATACTAGTTTGAGGAGGCTATATATAGTGTTTTATATTATTCAAAACTTTGAATAAACTATACTATAATATATATATATACTGGATCAATATATATATAATTAATAATTAATACATATAA
>JABUQX010090943.1:17500-32500 GCA_015478945.1 Trachelipus rathkii
TATTATTTTATAATATATAATAATTAAATTATATAAAGCAAAAATATAATAGTTATATATTACCTAGTATATTATTATTGTATTTACTCGATAGCCTGTTACATAGTTGTTAGTTTATCCATAATATCATTTTTTATAATCTTATCATTTTATTAGTGTCATATTATTCCCTTTTATCATATATCCTTTTGTTTATTCTTGATTATTATTTTTCATATATCTTCTTCTATTTATTTTTTGATTATCCTTTTTTTATTTAATTTTTATGTATTTATTATTTATATTATATCTTAATAATTATTAAATTATATATATATCCTTTATATATTATTGTCTATAATAAATATTTACTTATATTAAGTTTAAAATATTAATCATTTATAGAAAAATAAATTTATGAAATATCATAGCTAAAACTGATAATTTTGAGATAGGTCGCTTTTTTGCTGTGCTGAAAAGGAGAAGAAATGATAATTGCATATAATTTTAATACATTATATATTTCTTTATTACTATTATATATATATATATACTCACCCTCTATCATGCTTCTCAATATATATATGTTTTATTGAGTATCATCATTAACATTATTGTAAAAGAGTTTATTATTTATATGTTGCTAGTTACTTAATTTTCACTTTTCATTACTCATTTTACATTTTTTATTTTAGAAGTACATACACCTATTATTCATTTATTTATTTATATGTAATTTACTTTATGAATATATATATGGATAGAAGTATATAATCAGCATAAATTGATTACACTATACTGTTTCACTAAATATATATACGTATTCTTCGCAACTTTAAAAAATTCGCATTATATTCAACCATAAAATAAAACATTTGATTATTCACTATGGAAAATATTTTATTATTGAGAAATTATATATAAAAAAACTTAATTTCTATCTATATAATCATTCAGTAATAAAAAATTATATAATCCATTTCTTCATATTACCTTCTATATAATTAAAATAATAATTGAAAGTATTAGAAACCCATGACAAGAGTATCTATCAAAAGTGTCATATATAATATAATTACTATCTTGCAAAAATAAAATATATACTAAAATTAGATATTAATAATAAAATATAATATAATAAATATATTATTATATAGACAACATCAAAACTACGTAAAAATTAGTTTTATACATATACACTTGATAATTAATAATAATTAATAATTAATATTAAATAAATGATTGAGATAATTCAAAGATAATAATAAATAATACACTATTACATTCAAGCAACTATTTTGCCTCATGCTTGTATATGAAACATGAGAGAGAGAAATTGATATAATGGTCTGGTGAAATTAATCATAAATCGAAATTTCCACAAATAATGATAAATATTAGATTTCTATAATATGACACTTATCTTAAAAATATATTTCATTCATTTATTTTAAAGAATAATTAATATAATTAAACTATACCATTAATAGAGATATTAAATACTATAATTAGTTTTGCTATCAATTATATATATCAAAATTCAAATTATTATTGGATGACATGAATTATGATATAAAATAGTTTTCAAATATACATATAATACTATTAATATATATTATTTAATAATAATATAGATTATTATATAAATTCAATTATATTCTAGATATTTTAATTATATCACATAATTAACTAATGAAAAGTTCATGACAGAAATGGAAAACATATTAAATGCAGTTGTATAGATATATCTCCGCTAACTAGAAACCCTATATAATACCTAAAAATATAATAAATAATAATAAGCTAAATATATATCATAAGTAGTTAGAGAGTAATTATACTATTAACAGAGGGGAGCACAATCAAATACATAATATATTTAATAAATAATATATATTACACTATATATATAAATATGTAGTAATTTAAAACATAAGATTTCCACATTAAAACTGAACATTTGACGGTAGCGATATAAGATATTGTTCATATCATTTATTTGAGATATTATTAATAATATTAATCATTTAAAATTAATAAAAATCACCATATAAATACCAAGAGAGCAAACCAATAAATAGTTTTAGTCATAATATGGTGAACACAGATTAAAAATAAAAACGATCAATTTTCAGACAGTAAAATATAGGAATAAATATAGAATAACCATGATCAATATTATAAAACAATTTTTATATGTACAAATTTAAATTGTTTCTTTATTAATATTTAATTATTAATAAAAATATATATTATATATATTACAAGTAATTATTTATAAAGTTAATAATATATACTACACTTACAGACTTATAACAACTTTCTCTACCTAATGGTAATCAATTAAATAATTAGAAGCAAATTTAATAAAAAAAAAAAAATGAAATATATAATATAATAAAAATCCATAATGATATAATGGATATAAGAGTATACCTAATTATTTAACTTGAATTTTGACCTAACTAATAAATTATTAAATTAGTAGATTAAATCCTAATAAATAGAATAATAATAAAAATATTACTAAGAGTAATAAATTCATAGAAATAAAGAAACTATATGATAGATACAATCAATCCATGCCAGCAATGATTAATTTTAAATGATAATCTCTGCAAACCCATATACAATCCAATATTGAACTAATCAATGCTCCAATGTGTGTTGCGATAATTTTAGAAATATAATCAATTTTATTACCTAATGATTATAATAATAAAGTGTATTATGTTGAAAGATATTACTTAATGAAAAAGAATATAGTAAAAATAAAATTAATCTCAAAATATAGAGATAATAATATTTTTTAAATTATTCTTTCATTTTAATCAATATTGCAATATTAATTATTATGAATAAATACTATTTGCCAGCAATAGATATACAATAATGAATAATAAATACTAGATAAATGAAATAATAATAATCTTAATAATTTTATTCTATTCATCTAGAGTTTATCTTCAATATACTTGAATTTAAGACTACATAAATATCTATAAAAGCTTAAAATTTATATTCTTAGATTATTCAACTATACCAATTATGGGTCTTATCCATAATAATTACATCATACTCATACACTATTTTAATTCCTGATAAACGTTTATTTCACTTTGCATAAGCTGTTAACATACGTGCTCTTTATCACTCTTATCAAGTTACATGGCATATCATGGTTTTTCTTCACTTAAACTTTACCAAATTCTATATTTTACCTATATCTAAATCTTTTTCGCTGTGTTTAACTTCCTCATATAGAAATGATATAATAACTTTGGATTCTCCTCATCTTCATCTTCACTATCTATTATCTGCTTACTTTCATCCAATGACTCCTCCTCGCTATTTTCTTCATTTTCAATTACATCTAATTCATATATTTTTTTCAAAATTCTTTCAAATCTATATCATATATTCTATTTGTATTCAAATTGCGTATGTTATAACATCTATATATTTTTTACTAGTTGCTTTGCCAGCTCTACTATAACATAACAATTTAATATATCTTCATTATCTTTAATTTCATTTCATAGTATTTACCAGTTTTTCAACATTTTTAAATTCAACTTCTTCATATTCATCAACTGATGTCATTTCTTCTTCTTCTCTTCAGTTTGATTTTCATTTTTCAATTATCATTCTTTAAAATTTCAGAACCAAATTTTTTGACATATTTTTTTTTCCATATCATTACCATTCTCGTTTAATTATCTATCATATTTTCATTCCTTTCTTAATTTCATATTCTTCCTTTTCATCTTCTTTATTTCATTCTTTGTTATTTCCATTTAATTTACTTTTTGAATTTGTTGAATGAACTTTTGATACAGCTTTAAAGTACCTCCATGTTTTACTATGATGGTTTTTCATTCTACACACATTACCTGCTGGTCCTCTCTCATTCTTTATGCAATTTTCTTTTGATCACACTTCTTTCATCTATATTTATATCTTTTGACAGGTGTTCTCTTATTTGACCGTTTTTCTGTGTCTGTAGTATTTTTCTGAATTTTCATTTTCTATATGAATTTTTCTAGCATTTCTATTGTTTCTAATAATTCTTTAATCATCGTCATCAGTATCTTCTCTTGCACTTATTAATTAACGTTTTCACATCTACTATGTTTGGTATCCTAATTATCTCCAAAAACAATTCGATTCGGTGCATATCAAGTAATTTTGTTAGTCCATTCTAGCAAGAAATTTGCCCATACCATACTATTCCTTTCTGTCATGTCCTTCCTGTTTAACTTATATAATGATTCTTTAAGTAATACCTAGAATTTTCAATGATGTTGCATCATAGTCCTTATACTTATACTATACTCACTAATTGGTAGCGTATTTGTACTATGCCTATTATAGTGATACTCATTAATACTGAATATTTTACATATATTTTGTAGTATAAAATAGGTTATCAACAAATTAAATCTATATCATTATGTATATATATATCTAATACACTCAATGCATCACAGAACAAATAAGTGCATTAATAAAATAAGAATAACATAAAATCACATAATAAATAATAAATAAATAACCCAAATTATAATTTTCAATGAGACAGCATGTTCAACACGTGCATATTAAATTCTACTAATACTATAAAAGAGTATAAATATATATATAATAATTAAACGAACATAATAATAATATAAATTTGCCTGACTACGCTTTATAACTACTACATAGAAGAATAATGGTCTAAAATAATTTAATATATACATATAAAAAAAATAAATTATTAAATTATAATAATAATTACATAATACTATACGCCCAGACATTCCTCTCAATAGTGTTCAGGAGAGTCACATTTCAGAACTAAGAATAAATATCATATATAGCCAATCATCGAGCGAGGAAATAACACATATACAAATTTTGATCTTCATCCGCTCCCCAATAATACTATATTGTCATTTACAAGTTAACTAAAAAAAACTATATTTTAACATTTTTATTCTAATTCATTTATTAATCACAAATTTCCTGAAGTATACTTCTAATTAAATCAATATTTTTTAGAACAGCATTAGTAGCATTCGATCACATGAGTATTTGTACTGTAAATTATCCTTGTCTTATTTACATTCGAGAGTACATAAAAGTTGCCATAATACCATATTTTAAATTAATTGCCTAATTACCTTGTTAATGAGAAGGTTCCCAGAACGGGAGATCCCAGTAACCGAAGTACTATTTCCTTTTTCAGAGATGGGTTCATAATATTGCCGAGTCCGGAGTGGTGCGTACAGAGCGGGGGGAACTATTCAAGTTCCACCACAGTTCCGTTCTCTTCCCGTAAGAATTCACTCGGAGGAGACAACACCATTAATGTCTATTCCTCTCATCTGGTGTGTTCTTTTTATTTTTACCAATCAATATGCGGAAATCGCTGTCCGGTCCTATATCTCTAGTATTAAAAAAAAAATTCAAACATTGGCACCTTTGCTAACTCTTTTCGGCATATATGGGACACATCTTCGAAATCTAGAATAAAGTGCTTGATCACTTTTCAACATTCTTGTATTAAATCTAATATTACAACATATTATATAAAGAGCGTTTACTTTCGCATTTTTCTTATATTTATATTTTTTATATTAATTCCACACGCTGGTTATAATATGTCTCTGTACTTAATCTATATATATTACTTTTCCGAGCGGTGTAGTCTCGTTTATATACCAGATTTATTCTCCTTGTTCATGCACTGAGAGTATTATTTCGAGGGCATGCTGACTATATATTAATAAATAAATTACAAATAAGAATTTTAATTTAAATGCTAATATCATCAAGGTTACATATTCTTAATTAGGCAATTCATAATTTAACACATAAATAATAGATTGAACAATAATACATAATTTACAATTATCAATATTAATAACAATTAATATATTTAATTATAATAATAATATTATATAGATACAGGGCGACAGGGCAATTATAGTACCAATAAATATAATACTAAAAAAAATAATAATAATAATGAATAATCACACTGGTTAGTTATATAATACTTTAATTTGAAATGTTGTTCTATAATAATGTATACATATAATTATAGATAAATAAATAATCATTAATCAATTAATAATAATTAATATACCCCCAAAGTATTAAATAATCCAATAGAGTTTACTGACTGGTTCTTCATTTTAATCATTTTATACACTTTGTAATATATATACACAAATGATAATTGAGTAATACACTTGTATCAATTAACCTCGTTAAGATAATATAATAATCGAGCCATATTATATAATCAGTAATTATCAATTAAATCGTAGAGAGAGAATTTCGTAATATATAATATTTTAAATAATAATGAGTAAATTATAACATATATATGTCTAACACTAAATTGTCAAATAATAATTAACTTGTAAAAAAATAATATGGAAAAAAATTTGATTCTATAAATAATAATTAATATATTAATATAATTTATTCATTATATTATATATACTATACTAAAAATAATAATAATTCTACTTTCTATGTAACAGTTAATAATCCAAGTATATATAAATATAATTTTCTTCTTATTTAACAATTACATGAAATTATAAAATCAATAATAATATAAAATAAGGAATAAAAGAGAAATTATTATGTGATCTATATATTATTAAAATGGCATATCTATGTTTTCCATTTCAATTAGCAACGACTAGATTTCCATATGCCAATTCTGAAAGATAAAAACAAAATCAACAATATCATGATGTTGAGTCACATTATCATTGTTTATATCATCACGGCAACTTTAATTGCAACCCATATATTAGTGCTTATCACGATCATTGTGATACTATCGGTACCTTGCCAACTCAATCGTTTTCATAACAATGCTAATACGATAATTACAGCCATAGTTATACTTTGTAACTTCTTCTCTATATTCTTTTAATATTCCATAACACAACCTTATTTCATACTTTATCCCAACTTCAAAACTAAGTGTATCTTCTCCAAATCTGAACTACCAACCTTACGTGTGATTTTGTAGCGGACATTTTCTTTAAGCTACAGTATTTCGTCTCGCCTTTAACTTCATTTTTAATAAACTGATCTTAAATGCTTTTATAAAAAACTTATAATTGACTTATAAAAAAATAATATTATAACATCTTATTTTCATTTATTCCCTCCAACATTCTCCTCGTGCATCGTACAATAATAGCATTAAATCAACTTCACATATCTTTTACAGAAATCACTTATATAAATCCTGATCCGATTGTCAATCGGGACTCAAAAATTGAACTCACAACTTTTGCTACGATTTTCAACGATTGTAAACTTAGCATAATATTCTATTAGATAATTAATATTTCTTCTCCCCTCGCAAATAACTTATTTCACAATCGAGAGTTTGCTCCTGAATACCATTACAGGGATAAGAACTCCACCGAAATTATTGTATTGTAACATAAACAAAAAGTTAGACGCGCCATTGAATTTTATACTCTTATTATTGTCACCACCCGAATTTCCTCATTTCAAAAAGCACTCTCGTAATGTCTATCTCTTTTAGTCCTATCTTTTTTTCATATCTATCCAACTACAGATATTACCTATCTATATATATACAATTATATATATATGATTCTTTAAGTATTGTATTATAGGATATATATAAAAATAATATATTATGTTTATTTATATATTATCAATATCTATATAATATTATAATTAATACTTATTAATATTAATATTTATATTAAATTATTTTCTTCCTCACTAATGTTACCTTTATACATATTTATAGTAAGTTATACTAAATCAATTGTATTAAATGTCCTTATATATTTTATCACACTAGTAATTTAATGTTACATCTATATGAAGTATATATATACAATTTATGACACTAAAATATACTCTTATACCTGTTTTTAGCTCTTGTATTATGCACAATTCACGTCACATAAACATCAGCTAAGGATCCTCTAAATATATTGAGAGAAAGAGGATCCTCTTTTCTACTAGATGAAATCTTCTATATGTCTAAAATTTAAGCAAGTAAAGAGTTCTCAGATTAAACTGAATTTATTTTTAAAGTCAACAAAGATATTGCTGTTTCTTCTGTGCTCAAATCGAAAATTTTAGGTTGCTTTAACACCTAGATATTACATCATTTCTTCCTTTACTTATATTCTTAAACACCTACTTAACTGAATGTTTTCTTACTTAATTGCTTCATAAATATTATATTATGTTATCTACTTATCATTTATAGTTCCTGATACCTTTTCATTTAATCATTATATTTAAAGTAGTTATGCACATTTTAACGTAAATCAAAGTTATTAACTTATTATAAAATATACTCCGTTCATACTATATTAATATGTATGTCATTATTTTATATGTAGTGATTTTTATTTGGTTAATATTACACATACTTGAAGAATATATAATATATATATACTTATAGTATATATCCTCTCAGCTCAATTATATAATACTTTACTTAAATATCAAATATTATGAATTTAACTTGACTTTAATTGACTTTATTTGACATGTTTTATTAGGGTTTTACAAGAATAATTTAAGGTATTATTAATTTTTATTTTTAGTATGAAATTAAATTTATATCTTTAATAGTGGGAGGTGCCGAGGAACAACTTGTTTCCGCGACACCAACATACAACTGTCATGTTGAGGCGAGGCTGTCGGATGGTGGTTGCATTTACTGATTTACTGATTTAGGGTATGTAAATTATTACAATTTTTTAGTAAAAAATTTGACCTTTAATCAATAGATCAATAGATCAATAGTCAATAGATCAATAGATCAATAGATCACGACCTGACAGGAGGGTGGTTGGTGGTGTCTTAAATTGATGATTTTTTACTGCATTTACTCCATTACTCCAATCATTGGTACAGTTAAAAGAACATGACCTAATTTTATTAATAAAATTTGACCTTAATCAATAGATCAATATATCACATCATATTATGTATTTCACATAGAATCAATTAAGAACAATAAGTCACAATTGGCTTCAGTGAGAGGGTTATTGCGTTTTGGGTGGCTTGACTTCTACTGAAAGATTACATCGAGTTTAGTGGTTATAGTGTAAATATCTGGACATTTAGTTATGTAAAAAAATTTGTACCTTTAAATGTTATACAATTGATCAATAAGCTCACCAGATGGATCAGAGAAGTGTAGGAAATTTAGGAGGTGGGCTTGATTTACTGAGATTTAGCGCAAGAGAAATAAATAGACTTATGTTTAAAAACAGTAAATTTGAAAAATTCACTAAACATAAAAAGTGTAAGAATTTTATTTATTTATTTATGTATTTATTTAATTTATTTTTTTTGTCTTGATGGTTCGCGAAGAGCACAGATTATTTTCGAGAGGATTCTACACAGACTCGATAACCTGATATATTTCTACGATTATACAAATCCAGAGAGAGAAATTATTACAACCAAAAATTTCAACCCATATATACTTCAGATATTCCAACGATTTATCGTGATCGATTACCCATAAATCGATCTTTAAATCGTCTTCCTTGCTACGTGCTCTGGTTGGCTTATTAACACATTTATACTTTGTGTTTATTTTTTTTAATTCTTTTTTTTTTCATTTTTTTTATTTTATTTTTTATTTCTTTAAAAACGTTTGTTTACATTTTTACTTTTCATGTTTATAATCGTAAAAAGTGTCCGTTGTGTGTGTGTTGTGTGTGTGTGTGTGTGTGTGTGTGTGTGTGTGTTGTGTGTTGTGGTATGTGTGTGGTGTGTGTTGTGTGTGTGTGTGTGTGTGTGTCGTGTATGTGTGAGTGTGTCATTTAATTCTTAGATCTATACACTACTGTTCACACTAATCTGATTCTTGGTTCTAACATGTACATATCGGCAATTGCATCGTGCAAAGATAAACCGTTTTTTCTAAATGTTGAAGACTTAACATTATATTTTCAAATCTCATTCCTTTTTATAAACGTTAACAAAATAATTTTTTTTCCTAAGTTGAAATTGTTATACGTTAAATATTTTTTTTATAAGTTTTAAATTTTAAATTTATACCATGTGTTTAATTTTATTTTTTAAGTTTTAAAACAATTTTTATTTTTTATTTTTAGCCCTTTTCTACTTTTTTTTTTTTACTTTTTTTTTTTTTTTAATTTGTTTATATTTAAGTATTCTTTCTTTCATTATTATTTATTTTTTATTTAAATTTATTTTTCTAACTTTATTTTATTTTTGGTAGATATAATATCCATATTTATTTTAGGTTGCAATTTTTTTTTTTAATTTTTAAATTTTAAATTTTTTAAATTTTTATATTTCTAAATTTATTTACATTTATACTTTGGTTTAATTTTTATTTTAATTTTTTAATTTTTTTTTTTTTTTTTTTAAATAATTTTTTTTTTTTAATTTTAATTCTTTTATTGAATTTTTATTTGTTTTATTTTAATAGTTTATTTACTTAATTTTTTTTTTATTTTTAATTTTAAATTTTTAATTTTTTTTTTTTGTTATAACTTTGTATGATCATTTCGTTAATTTACATTTATAGCGTTGAGTTTAATTTTTTTTTATTTTATTTTTTTTATTTTATTTTTTTTTTCCTATTTTTTTTTTTTATTTTTATTTCTTTAAGAACTTTTTGTTTTTACTAAAAAAGCATTTATACTTTTTCAGCCCCTTTACGTAAAAATTTACGTTTTTGTGTGTGTGGTGTTGTGTGTGTGTTGTGTGTGTGTCGCGTGTGTGTTGTGTGTGTGTGTGGTGTGTGTGTGTTGTGTGTGTGTGTGTGTGTGTGGTGTGTGTCTGTATTCTTAGTTGATATGTTAGAGAATTGCTTGAAAAAAGAAAATAATCAGTGCTGACTAGGTTACGTTTTTGGGATGTAATGTTAAGTTCAAACAAAATTATGATACTGTATGTTAAAGTTGAGCCCTATATGTGTTATTGTTGTATCTGTATTAATACTCTTCGGATTAAATAGATTAATTTGCTATTAATTTTTGTGAGGTTTAATGTCTCTGTGTTTATATTTGCAATTTTTATTTTTTCTTATAGTTATCTAGTCTTGTTACCTAGTATTGTAAAAATATTATGCTTTTACTAAAGTTGAAATGAGCTTATTATTGTTACGTTATGCAGTATATAAATATCTAATATACATAGAGATTTAACAATAGATATATTATAACCAATGGCATTTTAGGAGTAAATATCTTCTGTCTTATATCATTGTGCACTGTTCTTTGATAAAACCTAACTAAAAAAAAAATATGTTCAGATGTATGAATTTATCAATAAATATATATTATGATTAAGAAATAAAGTGTATATCGCAACTCCAACGTCTTTGTAAAAATGTAACTATGTTAAGTTAACTTTACTGCTGTTAGTGTGGAATAATTTTAGTTAACTAGTTTAACAGTTTATTTCAGGCTTAATAGTGTTGTTACGAGTATATTTAAGTCTTATTGTACTAATAATATACCTTTTAATATCAATACTAACTGCAGTATAGTAATCTTTATTATAATTGTGAAAACTTTGTTACGTATATAGTCATTATCAATTTCGCTGTAATGACAGTATGTATAGAAGAATTTGTTTATGTTAGATTTAATCTACAAAATAGATACAACGTAAATATATGTGACCTGTGAATACAATAGATCAATGAGAGACCTATCCTGGACTTGAGTGCAGGTGTTGGGTAGTAAGGCAAGTGCGTGGTTGGATGGTGTGTGCTTGATTTAAGGTCAGAATGAGAGTAGGGCTTGCCCGAGTTTGCTGAAAGACACCAGAGCGAGAGGTTATTATGTAAAACAGATGTAGATATACTCTGTAAGTCACATACCAGTATAATTCCATAGATTCCATAACCTTGCGTATCCAGTCAGACGTTATGAGGAGGGATGGTGTTTGATTAGTCTGAGCTACAATATGATGGAAGGGAGAGTACATGTAAACACATCGGAGCGAGAGTGTTTCAGTACAAAAATTTGACCTTAATCAAATAAGATCAATAGATCAATAGATCATAGATCATAGATAAGAGAGCGAAATAGGATGCACCCTAACGTGGCGTAACGAAGCGAATTACGCCAGGTGGAGTGGTGGTGGTCAAGTATGCGTTGAATTATACTTCGTATTCTCAGATCTCTAGGGTTGAGTGTTAAACATGGATGACAATTTGAGTAGTAAAAGTTATAAATTATTAGAACACCTTACATCTAAATATGTATCAATAGTAGATCAATAGATCAAATAGAATTCATATAGAATTAATCAACTGGTCTTAGGTAGGTTAAGGATTGGTGAGGCTTATGTATTATATCTGAGATATTAACATGATTTTATGGGAGTTAATGTTAAAATAATCTATAATAAATAATTATTAGTATAATAATATTTCGACCTATATAATTAACTAATTGATAATCAATTAAATATATCAAGATGGTATTCAGCGAGGTGATGTAATGAGGTTAGTGATGCTTGATTACTGATATAACTAGCTTATATAGAACTATGTAAAATAACGTAAATTTGAAAGTTATATAAACATAAAAAGTGTATTATAGAATTTTTATATTTAATTTTCTTTATTTATTTATTTTTTATTTTTTCACTTGATGGTTCTGAAGATCCATCTATTTGTTCGAAATCTACAGTAAACTCGATAACTCTTATATATATAGACACCAATTAAATTGAATATAATTACTACACTAAAAAATTTAATAATTTCGGCATCCTTATGAGCATATCAGCTTCCTAAAGCCACCGAGTGTAGGCCACTTATACAAAAACAATCTGGAATTATCTTCCTCTAATTATATCAACTCACATATTCTTTCTTTCCTTCCTACTTCCTCCTCTCACTTTATCCTTCTACTCCTATGTCCTTCCATCTTCTTCCCATATCTTACTTCTCCCTTTTACTGTTTTTTATTGCATAATTCACATCTATGTACTTATTTTTCTTCTCTATTATTTTTTTATTTTTTTTCAACTGGGGATCTACCCCTCTTAGGGAGAATTCCCTGGACTTAACCTGAGTGCCGAATCCGACTCATCTATACTACATCAATTCTATTACTCTTTCCTCTCTATTTCTTTTTCTTATCTATTTCACCTTATGTTTTGGCAATTCCATGCATTATTTCCTAGTCTATCTCTTTTCAGGAATAGTTTTATATAATATATTATAGAGACTCCTCCTGCCGGAAGGTATAGTATCTCCACTGGACTCCGAAACCGATCCTCCTCCTAGTACTCCAAGTCTCTCTAGACTTAATACCGATCCGCTCTCCTTCAATACCTTACTCAACAGAATTTCAGTCTTCTACAGATAATTTTTTTAAATATTGAAGTATAGAGGGAGATAAGGTCGTGAAGAACTGGCACGGCGGCGGCGAAGCCGCAGCGCACGCTGCAGCACATCGACGTAAGTCACGTACGCTAGACGAGAGTAACGTCATAGCAAGACGAGACGTACGAAGAGGCCTAAGAACTCAGGTATAGAGAGAGACGTAAGCTACAGATACTGCCAAGAGTATGAGGAAGAGCAAAGGGCTGAGAGAACGGTGAGGGAACGTAAGCGAGCAAGCTACACGGGAGAGAGCAGCGCCATCTAAGAGATGACGAGAGACTAGCAGACCGTGAAATTAGAGAGCAACGAGATTAAGCGTACCTTGACAGCGATTGAGAGCAGAGAGCAGCCATTAGAAGCAAGTAGATATAGTTAGAGAAACAGAGAGTAGAAATAAAGCATAAGCACAGAATATCGAAACTCACTTATGAATAATAAAAGTCCATTTCATTTATAAATTTTATAAAGGAAAAGATAAAATCAGCAAATTATTTGATAAAATAATAATAATAAAAAAAAATTCTTGTAACTCTCTTCATAATTACCTTGTTAAAGATATATTATATATTAAATAATAATCTTTTGAAAATGGTAAAAGATTATGTAATATAATATAATGGGAATTTTTAACAGTTTTAAAAGTTTCATTAAAAATTAACAAAAAAATTAATATTAAAATTTGTATTCAGAAATTCTTCATTCCGGTATAATTTTGTTTAAATTAAAATTAACATAAAAAAAATTCATCTACGACATGAAAGTAATGCAAAAAATAATAATAATAATAACAATAATAATAATAATAATAATAATAATAATAATAATAATAATAATAATAATAATAATAATAATAATAATAATAATAATAATAATAATAATAATAATAATAATAATAATAATAATAATAATAATATCATTAACACTATTACCCTGATAGTGTGTGAAGAAACAAACTTAATAAAATTCTCAAATAATTGGGAGAAATCGTATAATTATTATTATTATTATTATTATTATTATTATTATTATTATTATTATTATTATTATTAGCTGTAGTAGCTATAATAGTAGTAGTAGTGATAATAATAATAGAAGCAGCAGTGATTATAACCGTATTAATGATATTTATATTAAATTTTGATAATCCTAATTAGATGTTCATCTACTTTAAAAGTTTTGCTTAATTTCAGAGGGGAAGCGAAGACGAAGTGGGGAAAGACGAGCAGAACAAGAGCAAAAATCTCTCTCTCTCTCTCTATATATATATATATATATATATATATATATATATATATATATATATATATATATATATATATATATATATATATATATATATATATATATATATATATATATATATATATATATATTTCTCTCTCTCTCTCTCTCTCTCTCTCTCTCTCTCTCTCTCTCTCTCTCTCTCTCTCTCTCTCTCTCTCTCTCTCTCTCTCTCTCTCTTTTGTGAGAGGAATTTGGTCATTGAACCGAAATGTAATGAGAGGATCCTTCGAGGCCTGATTTGGGCTTCAGGAAAGGAAGCTTCATTAAAAGCAAAATTATTTTAAAATCAAATATGAAAAATATAAATGAGAAAAAGTTGCTATATTTATTATTAT